>AWUE01014657.1:0-78906 GCA_001974825.2 Corchorus olitorius
AAAAATCCACTACTTACCTTTAAAAATACATACGATTAGATCTCACTAGTTGGTCAGTATTAAACCCATATGTAATTTTTAGAGTAAAAATCCGTGAATGATTCATTGATTCAATTCCTTTAATATTGTGTGAGATTCACGTAGAGTATAATAACTATTTAATAATATGTAAAAGTTTATGACAAGCTTACCAATTGGGAAAAATTGGAGAAGCCGGATTGTGGATACTTCACAGATCCTTCATATATATAGTAAGTATAAGACAAATTCCATAGCTTGATACCACATATATACAAGAGCGGTATAGTAAATTAGCAAACTCCCTTTGACATAAGATCTCACTGATGCCTAAGCTAGAGGGAATCACTCCATCAATAATAATTGCAGGGGGAAGTCAATTAGTAATAATTTTATTCAGAAAAGAAATTGGCAAGCTTATCTTGCATGTCCGTTTTAGTAAAAATATTATTTAAAGAAAGAAACTATAAATTATTGCACGGTATTTAATTAGTATTCATTTTGAGTAATATTCCGTGTTGCTGAATCCCAAATGATTATAATAAAAAGAATTAACACTCTAGACTGAGCTTCTACTGCTACAATTTCTCAGAAAATAAGCTAAATCCATATATGTAGATATATATAACCATAAACTAAGCGTTAAACTTTTTTTTTTTCTGGTACCGCGAAATTAATAAGATTAAGGCCATGAAAAAAGAAAGCTTGTATTGGGCTGCTGCCAATGCCATCGTCTTTGTCTCTCCAGCTAGCGGGTGCTACTCCTTAAAGAAAGATACCTGCTGTATAGATTTCAACAAAAAAACAATATCAGTGGTCAAAGGTTGCTTTTGCCATGGAACTATAGTTTTGCCTCCCATTGCTGCTTTCCAATTCTGCCCATTGAGTCTGCACCACATCTTTTACATCTATGTTAAACTTTTTCAAACATTGTAATTGATGAATGAAATTATATTATTATTACTTGTATTAATAAAACTTGGTGGGGGGTGTCAATTTACATCTCAGTTTGGTAGAAAAGAAAGAAATGAATGAAGAAGGTTCTTCAATTCAATAGTTGAATGCATTTCAAAATCACAATCTACCATTGATTTTTAATCACGATGCACATGAGAAGAGAAAACAAATAACAATCCCAAATTCCAATAATATTGGCACATGGATCAGAATTTGTGTATTTGTTTGAAAACGAATTAATTAATTAATTACTAAGAGGAAATATTATATGCTACAAGTGGGATGTATGACATAATTTTATGTAATGTATATGGATCTTATGTTATCTTTTTACTAGATTATATTATATATTATTAGTAGAGACAAAGTCAAACCTCAAAGAGTCGTGGTGAGGGCTGGCCGCCTTACCTTGATTCGGAGGTAACGGCGTTAAAAACTGTTGGACGGTTACATCGAGGTCAACAGCTTTAATTTCAACTTGCATAGTAATAATGAATTAAACTTTTCATTATCGTTTCGGTGGCAGTCTGCTGAGCCACGAGGCCCAGCCCTATGAGCCTCAGACATAGACATAGCTCTCCCATCTCCGCTTTCACCTTACATCTTAATTATTACCATTAATTAATTAATAATTACCTCAATAAAAATTTCATTCAATCCTTCTTCTATGATCACAACCGTTACCTTTTCTTATTTTTTTACTTAATATAATAGCAAAAAATTACGAATATCTCTCTCGTGTTTCATCACAATTATAATTTCTTCTTCATTAAGTTTCTTGTTAGCTCAAAAAAGAGTATTAAGGTTCTTGAATGTTGATTTTCCTACCATGACGACTTTCTTCTTCTTCTTTTTTGTTTTTAATGTTCATTTATGACTTGCTTTTCTTAATTACTTGTAGTAGTGTATATAATTAATTGTATAATAATAATTGTATTATTAGACACCGTCTTTTTTCTTTTTTAAATTTCGTTTCTCCTTTAATTTCTACAAAATATATTGTAATATTGCAAGAAAAATGAGAATGAAAACGCCATTGACTATTGAGCATTGACTAAATCCTTTCTTCAAAGATTTTGATGATCATTTTCAAAACGAAAAACAAATTTTACTAGTACCTAAAATTATTACGGATTCAAACTATCATACTTTTATATTATTATTATCAATTTCAAGTTATTAAACACACCAACACAACATGCATAATGATGCCCTCTCTATTTTTGTTTAAATGTCCACTTCCATTTTTCTTGATCATAATCAATTGATTATTATAACTTCGTTATCATACAAAAAATCAACTTTGATAATTAATAATCATCTACAACTTATTTATTATAAAGATTTAGAAAAAAAAAATTGACAAATTAATATACGTTAACTTAAATTGTTTAAATAGTATAACTTTTACTAAGATTTTTTAATTCCACATTGTATAAACCATACTACAATATATTATATATGATCAAAATTTATAATATTTGACTAACTAAGAAAATATAATTAAAGTACAATAATAATAGTACATGTAACATGTTTATATGGACGGAGATGGAGTATTGAGATTGGGAAAATGTTAAGTTGACCTTTTAATTAGCCCAATAACAGACTAGGAACTTGTAAGGTCAGATATTATAAGGCAAAGTATTTTTTCTTTTGGCCATAGTAAGGCGAAGGTTTAAGTACGCCATGACCGCATCACAATCTATTTACACCCCCACCAAGAAAAGGGGAAAAAAGATAATCTAAAAGGAGTTCAAGGCTCACTAGGCACTTAAAGGCTCAGAAGTTTACTAAAGGTCCAAGACCTCACCTAGATAAAATAAACACGTAAGATATTATCTTTCATAGACTCACAAAAATGATATTGCAAAAAAAAAAAAAGCTCACAAATATGCTTAAATATTCGTACACAGGGACTCTAATGACTTGACTGTCAGAGAGGATCGTCTCAAGACACACCTGGAGCCTGGAGGCCCTCCTTTTAGAGGTCTTTCTTTTACAGACCACTCGGAGTTCTTTTTATTCCGAAGTTGGGCCACGACATGGTTTGTTATCAACAATTATGAATTTATGATAGGATCAGCGTATGAAACATGGTGACGATCATTCTGGAGAAAAAGGGAAAAGAAGAAAAGAAGAAATGGTTGAGAGTTGAGAGATGAGATGAGAGACCAATTCCAATCCAAGTTCGGGCTCTCTTTCGATATCTTTAGTAAGAAGGGTTTACCTACTACCATGGAAAGCAACATTGTCATTAAACGTCAACGTTACCTAACTAACATCCAACTCCAATTACCTTACCAACACCACTCACTCACAATCACAAAGACAGTTTTATAATTTAGATGGCGCAAAATTCATCCACGTCCACATTTGTTATGTCATTCATCTTTATCTACCACATCATCACATGACATAAATATACATGTTTTATACTTTAGATTAATATCAGTATAACTTCGTAGCTCTCTTATTAACCATTTCTTTCCCCACAAATATCATTATCTGCCGCAAAACCAAACACAACTGGAGATCAATGTACCCAATGTTTCATTGGTATTCCTCTAATAATAATAAAACATCAAAACTCCCTCTCCCTATTCCTTCTTTTTGCCATACCATTTCCATAACTAGGATTATCCGATTAATGCCCTACACCTTCTTAAGTCAGTACTACTATTTATAGAAAGTTTTATATCCTCACCTGATCACCTCGTGCCAATCATCTACGTAATGCAATTTGGAAATTAGAGACCAAAACTCTCGTCTGTCCAAATTTTTGATGTTGGACTTGATGTTTTGATGAGTAGGGCCTGCTTTGTGGTCCAACTCAAAATTCCAAATCCAAAAAACTTAACATCGTTAATCTTAACGGTCCGCTTTGGCAATAAGTATATGAAGAAGTTAGAGCCTTCGAGGATGAAATTTATTTAATTTTTTTTGGCACCAAAATTTGTTTAATTTAATGGTTGATCTTCTTAACCAATTCAAGATCAAGTCATCATTTTTTTTATGGCTAATAACAATCCAAAACACAACAGAAAATACCCAATAATGATTGGAGTCCCTTGTCCCCGGCTCCCCGCCCCCAAGTGCAGCGTGCGCCAAGTTAGCCTAGAATTTCAAGTGGGCCGATGTGTTTGATAAAAAGCCTGCTGCTTTTCTCACTCAAGGCGTACAAGACTAAGAGGAAAACGATGTCGTACCTGCATTCCCCCCTTCAACCCAACTCAAGCACCGTACATCTTCACTCTCCATCCTCTACATTCTACAATGTCGCAAATAATGAGAGGTAAGTCATCGCCTTCAAGTATTGGATAAACTTTTTCTCACTAAGATGAATGATATTATTGTGCCAAAAAAAAAGGATGAATGATATTCAAAAGAACTTTTGTTATAACCTTTATTTATAAGGACCTTCCATTTTCAATCATGACATACATGAGAATCTTATAGCTACTTGGAAGCCAAGCAAAACCTAGTACTATACATCCAAAACAAAAAAAAAATCTTAAATATGAAAGGATGCAAATAATAAACCTAAATGAAGACTAGTTTGCATATTTATGCAAAGTCCAACACCTATATGAAAGATTTCGCTCACTCAAACCACTCTACATATACCTAGATGTCAAGGTACTTATGTTGTCTGGTATTCTTCATTAACCAATATTCAGCAGCAAAAGCGCAGAGCCACCTTCAGGAAATGGTAGGAAAATCTAGGGACTTAATACTTGAAATAAAAGAAATCAGGAACCAAGTGCAAGAAAATGGTGCCAGCCAGGCAGCTTTTGATAATAATACTCATGTTGCCAAAACTGGAACTCTCTTGTGCCCCATAAATGCTTGCCGAAGCCTATCATAATCATTTCTATAATGCTCAAGGGAGAAGCAAAGTTGCCTTATAGCTTCTCGTTTCTCCTCTGCTCCTTCCAATATCGCGATTCTTTGCCTCTCAATCTCATCTTCCAGTTCCTTTGCTCTTGCTTGCAATTCCTGCACCATTTTGTGTTCTCCTTCGGCGCTAGCAATTAACTCCACATGTTCCATATGTAATTGGTGCAGATGCTTGTCCATTTCACCAATCTGATCATCCCTAGAACTCACCTCCGCTTTCAGTGAATCGATTTTGGCCTTAAGCTCATCTCTCTCTGATTTTAAAGTCTCGAGGTTTTCATTTAAACTTTTAATGCAATCACCTCTCTCTGCAATCTCCACTTTTAAAAGCTCAATTTCACTGTGAAGCCTCTCCTCTAATTCTCCTTTTTCATTTACAATTATCCTGATCTCATCCTCCAAGGAACGACCACGCGATTCCCATTCTCTTAGCTGTTCCTCAAAACAAGTCCGTTCCTCCAATAATTTTGATATTTCAGCTTTAATTTGAGCCTTTTCTGGAAAAATCTTCTCCTCAGCATCAGATACAGCTATCTTTAAATCCCTGACTTCATGATCCCTGTCTGATAAACTAGTCTTTAACCTAGCAATTCTTTCCTGCAGTTTGGAGACTTCTCTTTTCTCTGTATTGAGTTTGGATTTCCATGTCGATACCTCTCTTTGAGCCGTATCAAGCTGACCCTGCAAATTTTTAATCTTTTCATCAGATTGCTTCTTCTCAAGCCTCAAACTGGCAAGTTCTTTCTCAGAATCCTGGAGCATTTCTTTTGTGCTTCTCAGCTCTTCCGCCAGTGCCTGCATTTTGCCATCTAGGGGTTGAGTTTCCTTCTCCATTACACCATTCGTTTCTTGAAGCCCTGAAGACTGATTCAATTCTAACTCCAGCTCAGTCTTTTGCATCTTGACTTTTTCCTCCTCTGATAAATCAAACTCAGCTGTTTCTAGAGGTTTATATTTTTGGAGCTCAATCCTCAACCAAGTGATTTTATCTTCAGATAGCTGTAATTTTTTATTAGCAACTCTCAGTTCTTCCTCATACTCCCCAATTCTAGCAAGAAGATCAGAAGTATCATTTTTTGCTCCCGTTACTGAGCCGTCCGTATCCTCTCCCTCTAGCACCCGTAGCTTCTCTTTTACTTCACGGAGCTCAATCTCTAATTCAGTAATTTTCCTGCTTACCCCTTGATCACTCCCATTCCCTGATAAAACTGAGTAGTTATTGACAGAGGAATCATCAGATTCAGATTCAGAATCTGTTAGAGAAGATGACTCATCTCCTTCTTTTTGGTATACATCAGAGCTGCTCCCACCAGAACCAAGGAAGACATCAAAACCGGCAGCTCGTGGGCCAGATTTACGACGACTCAGCTTTTGATCAGGGGAGGGACAAACAGAAGGCAGTTCAGAGCTTATGTCAGAGATGCCGGAGCCCTGAGATTGGAGGTCTGAAGGAATGCTCTTCCTCAATTCTCCTGTCAGATGATCATAACGCTCTGCCAGAGCACGATACATGCGGTAGAACTCCTCCACATGAGAAATGAGTTCTGGCCTCTTCTGGTAGTACATCTCAGCCTTTTTTGCAAATGAATCCCCATCTTCTTCAATCAACTTAAGCATCCGCTTGACGCTACGATCCATTTCTGTATTCACCAATCATTTGTTATTTCTTGTTTGACATTTTGGCATGTTAATGATTTCAACAACAATTAAACAAAGTTTTTTTTTTTTTTCAATAAATTGAAGATGTGGAAGCTAAGAAATCTAGTTGCATCCCAATAGCCAGGCAGAAGGTATATATATTCAGAGTGGGCTAACAGTACATTATGTTGTATTAACTTTTGCTCCATCATTGAGCACATAAATAGACTCTTCATCTTAACCATAAAAATATCAAGTTTCAAGTCTCAAAAGCTTGCAAACAAGAGAAAGCATACAAAACAAAAGGAAACAATGCTAGGCAAAATATTGGAGAGAAATAAGATTTCAACCACATTTTCTAATAACATATGACTTCATTTGCAACAACTAAACAACAGAAAGCATGTTGTTTTACTTGCTACTTGTAATTTTTGGTTGTTTTACCAAAATCCTGATTTATGAAGGGTGGTGTAAGAGTACCCTACTTACCTTCGAGATTTTCTGCGAGCCACTTTGAATTCTTGGGGCTGATGTGGCTATCCCACAACCATGAATGTGACTTTCTGGATTCTGCTCTCTTCATGCTTTTTATTAATTGACCCTAAAAGGAGGATAGAAAACAAAACAAAACCAAAATCAGGCAACTAACATTTCAAAATCTTCACTACATAATTACCAATGATATTAGTAGAACAAAGAGGGTTAGTTCTTTTTCCTATTCTCATGTGTGTGTTAACCATAATTCAATGTGAAGAGTCATATGTGACTAGTCAAAAATCTGCCAAGAATCTCTTAATTCATTTAACAATAGGAAAAGGGCTCCTTCCATTAAAATAACTTGTCAGCTGTACACTAGAGCCTAGAGGTAAGTTTGAGTGAAATGCCAGTGGCCAGAAAACTAAAACGAGAGCATTAAATGGTGGACGTTGCTGCCTATAATCTTGTAAGTTGTTCAGGCAATATTGATTCGTTACACTATGCTTATTTGTCACCTATTTTTTCGGAGTCATAACATGCAGGAGTAAGTATCGGAAGTGATCTTAGGTTACAAGCTCAAAAGCAGAGGAAATTATTAACCAAAGCATATGATAAAAGATTCAATAATGATAGCGAGCAGTAGAAAAAGTGATGCTTGAAATGAACTGTAAGGTAAAATAAGCAGAGAGATACAGTCAATTAAAGATGAATTAATGATGTAGAAGGAGAAGATTAATTTCTTACCGAAGAATTTGCCATTGTATAACTTCAATTCAAACCTGGTTTAATTTCCTGTGAACTGATGATTTGATGAGGTACAAAACAATTACAAAAACCTGGTGGGTTCAGACAAACACTACAAATCAGTTTCCGTCTTTAAGACCTACTGCTACTGCTACCGCTACCGCTACAAATCAGTTTCAGTATAACCCATAACTGGACACTGGATCCATGACCATGATTGAAAACAGAGGAAACAAAGGGAGCGGAGTGGGGTTAGGACTTAGGGCTAGTCTCACTCTCACAAGATGTAACAACAACATTTGGGACATCGGTTGGAGGCCACGCGCGTTAATATCGCGTCTCCAACCGTGAAAGACAAAAATTTATCTAGTCTAGTACATATATGATATCTAGCCAGACCCAGTTATTGCACTGGCATGTTATACAACTGTCGGAACGAGACGTCCAGCTATCTCCACGCATTTCGTTTTGACTCTTTTAAATAAATTTATTCTAAGTAAAAAGACAAGAAGCTTTACGCGCAAAAAAAGACAAACTTTTGGAACGGAAATGACTTCTAGACAGAAGAAAACCAAAATCAGAAACGTAGTGTATTTGATCATTGTAAGTAATTCATGTTAAAATTTAAAGAGATAAGGAATCAAAAATTGGAACCTCAACCCGCCTGATCAATTTCTAGATTCTATCTAATTCATAATAATATATACTAGCATGGAAGAGGCAGAAAAATCAAAATTAATTGACAAAAATTAGATGCCGGCAGACATATGCTAATTACCAGAGGCGATCTCAATTCCGGAACGCAGAAAAATGAATCAACAATCAAATAGAAAATCGAATTGTACTAAGAAGAGGAATGAGTTGGCTGAATAAGAAGAAAACAACTTACAGAAGAACAAAAAAAGGAAGAAGCTTTTTGCCTTGGATGAATCCCTCTTGAGTCTTGACTCTTGTCTTGTGTGCCCGTTGGCTTTATTTCCTGCTTGCCTTGGTGATGATATAAATCAACTTAAAAAAAAAAAAAAAAGGCCAGGAAGAGAGAGATGTAGAGGTGTCTAGAGTCTCTGTCTCTCTGTCTCTAAGAGCGAAGAAAGGCAGGGAATGGGCAAAGTAGCGGTTTTAAATTTCCATCCTTTCCTTGCTCACATCACATTCACATGGCCATTTTTTTTTTCTTTTTTCAAGTCAAAAAGTCACCTCTTTCTTTTTTAACTTTTTATATTGTTAATCTATATATTATTACTCCTAGTTTGTATTAGTATATTGTGATTGAAATTAAGCAATAGTAGTAGTAAAAACTAAAATAAAAACTAGTACCAGTAATAAATTAAAGAACAATACTAGTAGTAGTAATTTATAAGAAAAGGAAAAATAATGGTAATTAATGGGAGTTGAGGATGAGGAGTAGGGATTGAATATTTAAGAAGCAGCAGCAGCGGCAGAGTGGAAGGGAAGGGAAGTTAGGGAACACTTCCACCTGTATATATATTTGCTACCCTCTCTCTATATCACAAAAAATAATTAAATCAGATGATGAGTTGAATTAATGAAAGACAATTCCAAGATGGTTTAATATAAAAAAATTAGTATTAGTATGATCATGGGGATGGACATGGACCGAAATGCCGGAGGCCCGGAGCCGGACAACTGAGTAGAATTGACTTTTGCCAATTGCCATGCCTTTGCCTCCTAATGTCTTATTATAGACTCTTTAGCTCTCTGCCATTCGGCAAAAACTGTAATTTCCATTTTGCATTTGAACCTATCCGGCTATCATTATCACTTAGATACAATCATGTATTACCAACATATATACTACGTCTAAACTTAAAACATAGTTTATTCAAGAGAAGACAAAGTAAAACCTTACTAAACCCACCGAACATTAATCTTAATTAGAACGAAGAAAAAAAAAAAGAACCCTACGATTCATAATTAATTTTGATCTTTTTTATTGTTTTGGCAAGCCCTGACTAATATACCATACAGAGTGTATCTATTTTAATTATTGACATTGATTGAGTATCTTTTTTTTTCATCAAATTATTGAACTTTTATCATTATATTATACTAACAGAAGCATCATTTTTACTTTGTGCTTGTTTGATCATCGAACATGGCATGATATATATATATGAATTGACCCATTGCTTACAAACAAGTATCCGGTCCCTTCTAGCCCAAAAGGAAGTATATATACCAATACCATTACTACTTTCCTTCATTCTCTTCGTCTTCACATTTACATCTATATAACTTGACATATGGAGTAATTGTTTTGACTTATAATGTTATTGTGTCTCACTCATTAATTAATTTTATTATTATATTTATATTTAATTATTCAACCAAAAAGAATTGGTATTAGGCTATTAGCGTAGCGCTTAATCAGAAAAATAAAGAATTAATGCGTCCATGTGAATATGATGAAAGCAGGAACCCACATGAAACATAATGAGATTTTTTTTGCTAAGAGAAACATGATGAGATAGATATATATATGGACAACGTGTTGATGATTACCAGCTTAACTGCTTAGCTTACAAAGTCAAAAGCTTAATTAATTGGGACTTGAGAGAATATATATATACAATGGGAATGGGATCTGATCTCCCACTTTCCTTCAATTAGGGCCTCCCACTCCCAGTCCCACAATCACATTATTACACATATACATATATGTTCACACTTCACATCCCCTCTCTCCGCGCCTGCACCATCCAATCCAGATATTTTCTGCAATTATTTACCTTCACTGATTTTCTATTAATTAAAGAATGATGTTGATATGGCACATATCCTTAATATAATTTCTATTAAAAAAAAAAGCTTATAGAAAAGGTTACAATTAATTAAAGAGAAATAAGAGTGATGAGAAAACACTCTTCTTAGGTTAAAACACACTCACAAACCACTGCAAAAATATACATTTAGGGGAGTAGTTTGCTTGAGCAAATCAAGCAAGTTAATAAGGAGTTTACCCTTATTTATTCTACTACAATAATAACTCACATGATATGAGTAGCTAGAGGCTTAGAGCAGTACAATATTTTGACAAAATAATAATAATAATAGTATAGTATAATAATATGGTGATGGAGATGGAGAGATCAGTCGGAATCGAGATCATCTTTATTAATGCCATCAAGGATGGCGATGAGTGCCACAATGAAGGCATAATCAACGTTGGGATACACTGTCACCATAAACTTGGTTTTTCCCAGCAACACGCTTTCAACACTGTGCTTCTTGTGCATCTGCAACCATATATATATATATACCCAATAGTAATTAATTTAATTAATCACAACTATACCAATATGGATGTATATATGTAAATGATGAGAAGGAGACGTATATACTTGAGCAAGAATTGTGTTAGATTGTCCAGAGTAGACGACGCAAGATCTTTCGAGCCAGCTTCCTTCGACCCTGAAATCGCAAACATCCTCTTTGGGATTGTTAGCCAAGAACACATCCAGTTTGGTCTTGAGTTGGATCATTGAAGATCGCTTCACTGTGAACATCAGATCTTTTTCTTCACTGCTTTCTCCCTTGAAAACTTGCCATCTATCATGAACTGTCATTATCTGCACTGCTCAAGTCAAGTCAACTCATCTTCATCATCAAGAATGTTTAACACACAAATTAGGTAGCAAAGAGTATTTGATCATTTTGATTATAAATGAACGGTAATTAGCAAGAAGAAGTAATTAATTAAAACCTTTGGGCGAAGAGTGCAAATGGGATTTCCAGCAGCATCAAGTAAGACTCGGCGGTCGTGGATGCTCAGAAATTTGCCTTTGATTTTGAACATGAGATTTCCATTGAGGTCGGTGACACCGAAGTTGCCCTCTGTTATGGCCAACACCTTTCTGACGACTGCCAGATCAACTGGCTGCGGACAACAATACTGAGGGCTAATCACCCATAAACCATTCGGATTCGGATTCTGGTAATTAGGGTAAGGGTAACTGCTTCCACTTCCTGCTACTGGTTGAGCTTCCATGTCTATCCACTCAAACTTCAGTAAAGTTTTTCTCTCTCTTTTTTTATGCTTAAAGCTTAATACTAGTATTAGAAAATCAGAGCCTCCCCATTTATAAGCATCACAATTCACAAGCACAACTTTTTTATCCTGTTTCGCATCTATTCTTTGACAGCTGTCCAGAGAGCTTAATCACTTCAATATAACCCCTTTTTAACTTTTACTTCACCTTTACACTTACTTTTTCAAGTCAGACTCGAAGAAAAGTAGTCTTAGGAAATCAAATCAGGGGTGAATAGATTGGGAAAAAATATTAATGGAGTTTCTGTCTTGTCCAAGGGGTAGAAGTCTGGGAAGGAGAAGTGTAATGGCTAATGGGTCCAACGTACTATGCAATAATGCAAATGCATGGACATAATTTAGTAGAAGTACTTGGGAGTTGGGATCATAAAAATATCTATTTTTTTTTATCCCATCCTATATTCAGGGCCCTGATTAATCTAGATCCGACCCGCGTCGCGCACCTGGTTATGGTGAGAGAGTCTTCCAACAGGGGCAACTGCGTACGCAAGGTCTTGAACTCAATACCTACTTAAGCTGGAACAAGCCGCTTACCACTTGATCCAACCCCTTGTTGGTGATCATGAAAATATCTATATGCTCATCCTAGGTTTTCTTCCACGTTTAATTGATTATTTATTTTATAAGATTAGATTAAGATTAACAGGAACCCTGTTATGGAATTATGGACTCCACACCACACTAAGCCCAACTATATTGAACCCATTTGGGTTTAAGAGAGAATCAAGCATTAATGAGAGAATCAAGGAAGATTACAAGGAGATTACCTGGAAGGTTCCCTGGAGCATCATCCACCGTTAGATATTACTTTGCTTGCAAGTCAAGTATATTAGCATTAAATGTACAGGGATTTACTCCACTATATAAAGGGAGTCCCCTAAGCTATTTTACACACACTTCAGATTTCTGTATTCTCTTCTCTCTAAATAATAGAAATTCTCTCTCTTTTCTCTCTATTGTTCTTGGTGTTCTTCATTAGTTTCACAACACGTTATCAGCACGATAAAGCTCTGAAAATTTTCATCCATTTTTTCATCATCATTTTTTCTCACCTCCCACACCATTAGATTCGGAATATCTTAGAGAGTAAAATATCAAAAATTCAGCCTATTCCGACATCGTATAAGATCACACCTTCCGGTCAAAGTTTTAGAATTGACCCGAGATTTGAAATTTTTAGATCGTCATTTCTTCTCACCTCCCTTACCAACGGATTCTCCTCATCGATACCTTTCCAACGCCACCAAAATCACCTGAATCGGAGGTTGTACGCGCCCTCACCTCCCGGTTAAAGTTTCTCACGCGCCGCCTTTGGTTTCTGCACAAGTCAATCCAATCGGTTCGACCAGTGATCCGGTTCAGACCAGAATTTTAGCCCTATCGGTTCGGTTGATTTTCGACCGGTTTTTGGCACAACAAAACCGGTTCCTAAGGTTTTTCAGTGCCCTCTATTCAAAAATAAGGTCGAAATTTCCTAATTCTATCTCTAATTATATGTTTATGTTATACCATTCATTATTAGAGATTTATGCATACAAATTAGCTTTTATTTGTGCATATAAACTAGTATTGGCATAGTACATAATAATTTGACATCTTGGCATGAAATTTTCATTACTAATAAAAGTGCCAAGCTCATGTGGAGACAAAAATTAGCAAAGTTTGGTCGCAGATAAACTATCTTCTTGGTTTGGTTTTTGTGAATCTCCTTGGTTTGGTGAGGAGTTGATACTATTTATATGATATGAGAACTACTCATTGCCAAATAGCCAAACATCATTGGCATATTTCTAAACTCTCTCAATAAGAGTGTGGGCACTATTCAAAGATAAGTATTTCTATATATTGAGATTTCTTTCGAATTATTACTAATGCTAATATATATTGACACCAGAAGTTGTCACAATTTATTCTACTTACAAATGACACCAGAAGTTGTCATGGTCTTACAAATGACACCAGAAAAGTTGTCATAATCTCGCAATTGACACCAGAAGTTGTCATGCTCTTGCAATTGACACCAGAAGTTGTCATGCTCTTGCAATTGACACCAGAAGTTGTCATAATCTTGCAATTGACACCAGAAGTTGTCATGATTTTGCAATTGACACCAAAAGTTGTCATGATTTTGCAATTGACACCAGAAGTTGTCATGATGTTGCAATTGACACCAGAAGTTGTCATGATGTTGCAATTGACACCAGAAGTTGTCATGATCTTGCAATTGACACCATAAGTTGTCATGATCTTGCAATTGATACTTGAAGATGTCATAATTTTATTCAATTGACACCAGAAGTTGTCATGATAAATTTCCAATAGACATTTGAAGATGTCATAATTTTATTCAATTGACACCAGAAGTTGTCATGATTTTACCTTTCAAAATGACACAAGAAGTTGTCATATGCACTATTAATTTGTTATCGACACCTGAAGTTGTCATTGTGCTTTAATTACATGTCTAGGCAAATTCTGTCTAAGGAGTATGGATTTTAAGTGAGACCGTTTGTGACTCCTCCATTCTTTCCTGGGAATTTACCTGGTGTAATTTTTAGTACGCTTGTTTACTCTATATTTGAGACAATCATCTTATCGATAAAATATTCATTTGACACCTGAAGTTGTCAAACATAAGTGCAAATGGGAAGTATTGAGAAAAAGGAAAATGCATGTTTGCTTGATAGTGCTACGATACATACCATTTTACGTAGCAGAGACTTTTTCTCAAGTATGACATTGTGCAAGCAAATGTCAATACCATTTCTGGTCCTGCCAATATAATAGATGGCTTTGGCTATGTCATATGCCATACATAGTTGTTTTATGGCATTGTTTTGCATCCTGAAGATGCAATATTAAAAGGTAAATCAATGAGGAAGTTGCTTAGTTGTACACCGTAATGGGTAACATCTTGAGACAACAACTGAAATAAATAAAGATTTTCTAAAGTATCACTTTGAGATGGGCCAAAAGACCATCTATGAAAGGCTAGAAGCCTATATTATTGGGTTGAATGTTTTTTTTCCCCAAAAGAGTTACTATTACGCCTTGAAGATTGAACCCTGAAGTGTTCAGACTTTGGCATGATTCCCCTGTCATTTAGGCGCGATGATGATACAAAGAATCATCAAGAATATACGGAGAGATTTTTTGAAAGACACAAAAATCTTGTTCTCCAAGGATTACATTTGTGAATATTATTCACAAGGAAAACACATTTCCTCAAGTACAAAATTATTGCCAATTACCAATAGAACTTTGACACCTGCAATTGTCATAATAACATTGATTCCGGAATCATCTATTTTATAGATTATGGTGAATGGCAATGACTTTTTTGTCTTGATATTGAGAAGCATCTCCGCAAGGCCTTGCTAGTAATGAAAAGTGAGATGCTAATTACATGCGTAATTTTATGTGGGCTATTATAAAACCCATCATTATGGGCCGTTATAGAGGCTAGTAATCATGAGCTATAAGAAAGGCCATGAACATATTGGAAATAATTACTATGGGCCATTATAGAGGCCATAACCGATACTTATTATGCCCCTGTTGAGGCTTTAAGCATATACATATTATTCTCATGAGAATGAAAGATGCTCTATGAATCTTAAATGGCCAGAAACCTATGGAATGACTGAACACAGGGCTCGTACTAGTCGTACGAATCAACATTTGGTTGATATTTATTTGGTCTCCCTGAAGGAGAAATTATATATGCGTGTAGAGCTCCACGCCATTGAAAAACAATGCCCTTTCAGTCATAGAATTTCCCCCTTCAATTAGTCCTAGGCCATGAGCCGGACATTTCACATGTTTGCGCCTTTATTTGCGTTGTTCAAGTGCCTGTAGCACCATCGCAAATGATTAAAATGGGTCCCCAACGACGTATGGGCATTTATGTTGGGTACGATTCACCGTCCATTATTAGGTTGTTTCAACCACTGACGGGTGCTTTACTTACCGTAAGATTCGCGGATTATCATGAGACTGTGTTCCCATAACTTGGGAAACCAAAGACTTCCAATGATGGATAACATGAAAACCTGAAATTTTCTTATAGTAAAAAGATTGTCTCATTTAGACCCAATAACATATGAATGAGGTGCAAAATTTTGATCCATTTGCAAGTTATTGCAATCAATTGCCCAATATATTTTATCAGACTGCTAAAAATTACAATTTTAAGCTGTGAATGTTCCAGCTAAGATAGATGTTCCTGAAGAACATGATGGATCAAAGTGACCATGCCTGAAGCATGGAAAAACGATGGGATCAAAAGATATAGTTCCTCGAAAAAGAAGGGGGAGGAATTTAGAATCTGCTCTAGAAGAGCATATTGGTCTTCATCGAGGAAACCAAGTTGCCCTGATATGACACAAAATAAAGAGAGCAAAATACTGAATAATATTGCCCCTGAAGAGGCATAAATTCATGAGCATATTGCCCCTGTAGTGGCATAAACCCTTGAAAAGATCATTGGCCTTGGGAATACTAGATTTTCATTATAGTAAGATAATCATCGATGATGCGTTCGCTCTCTAAATCGCTCATGAAATTTAATCGATGATGATGAACCTCAGTTTATAACCGAATGTCATCAAAGGCAATATTGGCCTATATGAGAGGGAGCAATCAAGGTTGAATTGACTCCCCTTGCCAAAGAATGATGTCTTTGGACTCAAACCCGTGGATTCAAATGGGTATTTGTTTAGAAATGAAATGAGGAAAATAAGGTCGTGAGGTATAAAACCCGTCCTATAGCCCAAGGGTTCACTTAGAGAACTGGGGCCGATTGTAATGTATTCACTTGTGATGAATATTCATTTCCTTATAAAGTTGGAAATATGTTATATGAACATTGTGATGACATAATTATGGTTCAAAGGATATAATATGTCTGAAGCATACATTCTCATATTTATATTCCCGAGGGATTTAAAATGCGTGAAGCATACACTCCCCGCAACTTATTCTCAAAAGTTGCAAAAGATCTTTATATGGGTTGAAGCAATCCAGCCACATGTGGTATCAACGCTTATGCGTGTACTTGATTAAGGAAGAGAAAGATCCCATCTACCCATGTGTGTTTATTAAGAAATCGTAAACTGGATTTGCTATAGTAGCAGTTTATGTCGACGATATAAATTTGACTGGAACTCTTGAAGAGTTGTCCCAAGCTGCTAACTATTTGAAAAGGAGTTTGAGAATTTGGGTTAAACCAAATTATGCCTTGGTCTAGAGCTTGAGCACAAAGTAAATGATATACTTTGAATACCCCTATGGTTGTGAGGTCCCTTGATCCCAAATGGACTAGTTTCGTCCTAAACAAACCGATGAGGATATGTTTGGTCCTGAAGTACCATACCTCAATGTTATCGGGGGATAAATGTATTTGGCACAATGCATACGACCTAAAATCGCATTTGCAATAGATTTGTTGGCATACTTCAATTATTAGCCAACTCGGAGATATTGTCAAGCACATTTTATGTCATCTCCGTTGTACCATAGTTTTGGGGTTATTTTAAGAAATCTACTAACTTTGGTTTAGTAGGATTTGCTAATGCGGAGTATCAGTCTGATCCACATAAAACTCGCTCTCAAACCGGTTACATGTTTTGCTATAACGATACAACAATTTCTTGGCATTCTACTAGGCAAAAGCTATAGTAGTTATATCTTTCAACCACCCTGAGATTATCTCCTTCTATGAGGACGGAGGAGAGTGTGTTTGGTTATGTATTTTGTTATAGCACATATTCAAAGGAATTGTGTATTGAAACCGGTTATAGACTCTCCCATGATAATTTATGATGATAATGTTGCTTGCATTGCACATGTTAGGGAGAATATATTAAGGTGATTAGATCAAGACTGTCTCGCCAAAATTTTATACTCATAAATTCTAAGAAAGTCGACAAGTTGATGTTATATAGATTCGCTCCACCAACAATCTTGTACATTTATTTATCAAAAATTATTGCCAGCATCAACATTTGAGAAATCATTTTATGGCATTGGTATATGGCGAGCTAGTAAAATACAAGATTGAATTCCCCAGAAGTGGAAATTTTTGGATACCCAAAAGTGGTTGTTTGTTTTAATTCAGGGGGAGCGATTATGAGTTTAAAGTGCGTTGCACTCTTTTTCCCTTATGATCGGTTTTGTCCCATAGGGTTTTCCGACTTAAGGTTTTTAATGAGGCAACAATAGCACATTTAGATGTAATTGTCCTGAAGACATTTACATGGACTTAAATTGCTCTAACACTCTTTTTCCCTTCTGTTCGGTTTTGTCCCATTGGGTTTTCCGACACAAGGTTTTTAATGAGGCAATAAAGAGCACATGTAATATTTGTCCAGAAGACAAATGGACTTGATATGCTGCACTCTTTTTTCCTTATGACTGGTTTTGTCCCATTGGGTTTTCCAGCTTAAGGTTTTTAACGAGGCACTAGCTACATGTCCAAACGGGTCTATAGTGGTGTTATGTCCAAGGGGGAGTGTTATGGAATTATGGACTCCACACCACACTAAGCCCAACTATATTGAACCCATTTGGGTTTAAGAGAGAATCAAGCATTAATGAGAGAATCAAGGAAGATTACAAGAAGATTACCTGGAAGGTTCCCTGGAGCATCATCCACCGTTAGATATTACTTTGCTTGCAAGTCAAGTATATTAGCATTAAATGTACAGGGATTTACTCCACTATATAAAGGGAGTCCCCTAAGCTATTTTACACACACTTCAGATTTCTGTATTCTCTTCTCTCTGAATAATAGAAATTCTCTCTCTTTTCTCTCTATTGTTCTTGGTGTTCTTCATTAGTTTCACAACAAACCCTTACTTGTACAAAATTTTGGAAACTAATAAAGGTTAACAATATATATAACTCTGTATTTGGGCCAGGAAAGGAGAGAGGCTTATAGCAATATATGAAAGTAGGCCCATATGCTGTTTGGGACGATCACGAGCAGAATATTGGGGAATAAATTAAAGTTGCGTGCTTAACCTAACAATTAGCCTTAAGCAAAGCTCTACATTAATTAAAAATTTAAATACAGGTAAGTTAAGCTGGCAAGCGGCAGCGGTGAGCCGGTGATGATGATAGACGATAGCGCGCTGGCAAAACTTGGAAGCAGAGGAAAGCAGATTATAAAAGCTAGCGATCGAGCAAGATCATGTTGAAGGCGTCGAAGCTATAGAGAGATTAATAATGAGTAAGAAAAGGTTGGAGTTTGTGATGGTTCATGGGTTCAGCCATGGAGGGTGGTGCTGGTACAAAATCAGGGCTCTTCTGGAAGCATCAGGCTACAAGGTCACCTGCCTTGACCTTAAAGCTTCCGGTATCGATCCATCCGACCCTAACTCAATCCTCCGTTGGGAAGACTATAACAAATCCTTGATTGACCTCTTCTCCAACTTACCAGACACTCAAAAGGTGTTCTTATAATTAATACTCCACCATATTTCGTTAAATTAAATATATATGACATTAATTAATCACCATATTTATACAATTGAATGATTTTGGATGCAGGTGATACTGGTTGGCCACAGCGCCGGAGGTTTGAGCTTGACATATGCTATACACAGATTTGCTAAGAAAATCCATATGGCCATTTATGTTGCTGCAAATATGCTCAAGTATGGATTTGTCACCCCTCAAGATGTTAAAGATGTGAGACTACTCTTCTACTTTATCTTATGCAATTCATTCTCTCTTCTCCAATTTCGATTCTAGCTAGTTCTTGTATGTGCTAGATTTGATGGGTTTGAATATTGTTTCTAGAGTGCCTAATATCCAATTTGGGTTTAAACCTTTTTCAATTTACTCAATTTAAGTCTAAACCTTTATACTAAACCAAATTGAGCCTAGACATTATCGAAATACACCAATTTGAGGCTAAATTTGACGGGGCAGGGGCATTGGCTGTGAAATGCATTTATATTATTTCAAAAAAATATTTTCGATAAAATGGAAATTAAAATTAACCAACTTCAAAGAGTGCAGTAGTAGTCTTAATTATGAATTTTTAGGAAGACTAGTGTTACCGTATAAGTACATACTATATAATTGGTTAACTTAGGCAAAATTAAGAAATTACGGAATTATAAAAAATGAATTAATTTGTTTGTGATAGCACGACATAACATACCAATCAGAGATATACATATCTTTGGAAACCTCAACACGCGCGTTACATCTGCATCTAGGTAATAGGTTTCTAAATATAATAGTATAGCATATAATAATAATATGATGACAAGAAAATAATTAAGATTTGTAAATCAAATTCAAATTTCAAAGTACGATGCATGTGCCTAATTAGGTTTCTTAATCTCTTCTTCCATGTTTTGTGCATATGTAATAATTAATGTTATCATCATGATATATTATATTAGTAATTAGTTAAGTATATATATATATATATCATCTGGGAGCATGTGTTAGGGTAATTTATATTAATAAATGAAATGAGAGGTTGCATTAATGCAGGGAGATCCAGATTTATCGAGGTATGGTGATGTAAATGACATGATATACGGGCAAGGAGCTGATCAACCCCCAACCAGCATGATAATGAAGCAAGAGTTTCAGCGTGAAATTCTTTATCATTTGAGCCCTATGGAGGTATATATATCACTATGCATTATTAATTTATAAAGATATTGCATAGGAAGATGCTACAAGTACTAATAACTACGTTTGATTGATAATAATAAAATATTTGGATTTGCACATGCAAGCGCAGGATTCAAGCTTAGCGGGCATGCTGCTGAGACCAGGACCTTTGAGAGCAATCCAAGGTGTAAGTTTTGAGGAAACAGAGTCGTCTGGCCGGAATGCAGACAGCGTGCCACGAGTGTTTATCAAGACGTTGCACGATCGAGTTTTAGCACAAGATCAACAAGATGCTATGATCAGAAGGTGGCCTCCCTCTCAAGTCTTTGCTTTGGAAAGTGAACACAGCCCCTTTTTCTCCACGCCCACTCTTCTCTTCTCTTTCTACTTAAAGCTGTGGATTCCATCACTAGTACTTAATTACCTTAATTAATTTCTCTTGTCAATATTCATCCCACCCCTGCTGTTTAATTTCCCATAGAATTAGTAAGAATAATAATAACAAACTCCACCTCTTGCCCTATATAGTGGCAATAGGATTAGGAAGTACTAATCCAATTATAAAGGAGCACGGGGTTCGATGATGCCTCCTCCTCCCCTTCATGTAATCTCATGCAAAAATAATAATAATAATAATAGTAATAATAATAATAGTATTAATGTTCGTCCAAATTCTATTAGATTTTGAAATGGATATACTTTTTTCCCCAACAAAATTATTTAATTTCCATCTCCAAATTATAAATATCCCTCCTTAATTAGTTGTCATCCAAAAGCAACTAAGGAAAGTTTATTTAAGAAAAAGAGAAGGTCAAATTCTGAATCAAGTCTCCTTGCTTAATTTGAGCTACGGTTATATATTTTACAAGAAGCGAACAAATTGTTGTACTCTTAAGTATTCTCGACGCCTTTATTTTAAATTTGTCATGTCAAGGTGTTCCTAGCTCTCTTTTCCTCCTTGTTTTTATCACAACACATTCATTAATCATTATTCATATATTATTATTAATATTAATATATAATATTATTAGCATATACTCAACATATAAAATCATATTCCTTAGTAATATGCGTAGTCCAATATTTTGTTCCTTTCCAAAGTTGAGAAGTGTCGCCCCTATTAATTAACTCGAATCCCCCAAAAACTATAACAAAGTAGGAGTATTAGTTAGTGGTAGATCATGAGGGAAAACATGGAACACCGCAGCGTTTGGTTGTTAATGGGAATTCTACTTACGCTCGGCCGGCATGCTGCAGCTCAAAGTCTCTTGTTCTAAGCCCTCGCTCCTTAATTAATTTTTCTATTCATATCCATGTGTATAATTTCATATACAAAAAATGAATAATTATATAAGGTGTAATCAAAATTTTAGTTGATCATATATATATGCATGTATATATGATATATGTTTATCTGAGGGATATATATGGTTTTGACATATATTGCAGACAAGACAGAAGACATACCACAGCATGTGACATTGAGTCCGTTTTGGGGTTGGAGAAGCGCAGCGGAGTGCTTGCTTACATACCAGGTTGGTTAGTGCGATTAATTTGTAATTAGGTTGCATGTGCATTAAATTATTATTAATTGATAATGAAGTAATTAATAGTGTGATTTGGATGAATTACTACAGATAAGGAGCGAAGGTGTTTGCACAGGGAAAAAGGTACTAACACTAAGCGGAGCGATTGAGGTTGAGGAAAGCGAGGCAGAAGAGTACTGTAACCCGGGGGGTTGCGGGGATCGAACCAAGGATGTGCTTGACTGTATTCATTCTGTCAAACGAGACTTTCATTTTACTAACAACGCCAAGCTTAACGTTGTTTCTGATGCCATTAATAATGGCTGTAGAAACTTTTCAGGTACTTAATAATTAACTCAAATTTAAATTAATTAATCTCTGATATTGATCTCTCTGGCCTCTTAAATCATCATTGAATAATATCTGAGTGCAGAGATAAGCACGGTGAATTACACAAGCAGCAATATTGCAATAAAGTTATGCAGCCGCAGCCGCCTTTTATTCCTTTCAATGGCAATGGTGCCCTTCATCATCATTTGATTCTCAACTGCTCTGCTATAGCTGCCTGGCCGTGGTGATGTAAATAATAGCAACATATCCAGTCATCCACCATCAGTACTCCAGTCTGCAGGCGTAAAACCTATTACCTATTGCTGCTATATATATATAAATAAACAAACATCCAAGGAATTAATTGCTAGTATATATGTGTGTGTGTGTTTATAATTTAAGGAAAGCTAATTTGTTTGTATAAATTTTTGAAGGATCAAACAGTGAAAACAAAATAAAAATAGAGAAGGGAACATCAAGTATATGGAGTGGAGCATTTAATTAATTAATGTTTCATATTTAGAAAAACTAAAATTAGAAAGAAGGCAAGTAAAGAGTAAGTAAAACCTTGGATATATATTACTATTGTTAGAGAAAATTACTTGCAAATAAAAAAAAGAAAAAAAGAGAGAAGAAATTAATGAAAACAGAGACTTATTTCTCATTTTCTATATAAAAGGAGTGGCTAGCCCAATGCCCTAGCCCATTTTTCAATTGGAACAGTAAAATTTAGGTCCAGCAGTCCAAACGTAGACCCAAAACCTATATCTACCTTATCTGAGTCTGATACAGCAAATAATGACAAATTGGGCCTTGGGCCCCGTTACTCACCAAAAGGAAAAAAACTATGACCAAACTTTAACTTTGCAACCTGGTCAATGGACTGGTTAAGTCAAACATAAAATCCCGATGCTGCACCTCCTCCCACTTGTTTCTATAAAACGTTTGAATCTGTAGCTGTGGACATAAATTTTAAAACAAAGGCAAAAGGAAAGATATAGTAAAGTCGTTGTTAAGTATGAGATATCTTGAAACACCCAATAGAATTGTTACTAAATCCTAGAAAGTGGCTTCTATTCACATATGAAGAGTGGTTGGGAAGACCAAGTGAAGTCAATGAAAATTCATTTATAATTACAACTAGAAGCGTTTAAGATCTAGAGAAAATGAATTGGGAATTGGGAATTGGGATATGGATGGGATTATTTTATTTTATGTAGTATATTGTATTGTGGTATGATTAATAGTAGTAGTAAGTAGAGTAACTATGAAAAATGGGTGGGGGTAGGGTTTGTGACTCAATTGTCATATATATAGTGGGAGGCGGCTGCGTTGTGTGTGAATTGTGAATTGTGAATTGTGATGTCCGGATTTTGGATTTTTTTCAACTTTCCAATCTGTTTGGTCACCAACCTGGGGCCACTGCAGACCCACAATCCTTACTTTTCAGCAATTTCTTTTCTTTAACAATTTTGATACTACTTTTTTTTCTCAATTCTTCCAAATTTCTATGATCATCCAAATTATTATTATTATAGATTAATTACTCCTACTGGCATTTGCATCATCACAATTCACAACCCAACAAGAGCTATACCTATATATATATACTCATGGACATGCTCATGCATTGTTAATTTTACCCTTTCCACTAGCAAAAAGCCAAACACTAGCTAG
This sequence comes from Corchorus olitorius, assembly GCA_001974825.2. Lineage (NCBI taxonomy): Eukaryota > Viridiplantae > Streptophyta > Magnoliopsida > Malvales > Malvaceae > Corchorus > Corchorus olitorius. The sequence goes on from AWUE01014657.1 coordinate 23,974, forward strand.
TTTCCTTTTTATTATATTTCTTATTTCTTATTGCAGCCGCCGGTGCCCGGTGTGCAGGGATTGTTTAGCGTTGCCACGTCAATTCCAAACTTTCAATCTCATTTTAATTGTTATGACAATGATAATGATAAATATATATAGGCATAGGAGTTGAAATGAGATTCATGAGAGGCAAGAGGCCGAGGGTGGGACGTGGGTCCTTGGTTATTGTGAACCACCAGGCACCAGGGACTGGATTACTTAGTATTCTTGGGCCTTGGGCCCCCACCACCGCCTCTAAATATCCTCTCTTGATTTCCTCTGTTGCTTGCTTCCCTAAACTCTAAATTCTAAACTCTAAACTAAAGACTAATTCATGGCTTTCAGTTTCAGCAACAATATTATGCATATTAAGTATTATTATGAATAGAAGATTTATTTGCGATTGGGAGTAGGGAAAGGAAAGGAGAAAAGGGGAGCAGAGTGTCAAATGAGACAGTCGAAGCTGATCTCACGGCGTGGGAGATTGACAATTTGACGTGCAGTGAGAGGCGAATGCCTTTACTTTTCAAATTTCTTACACATGTCAAAAACCTTTTATTTAATTTCCAACTCCCCCACTACTTATAGTTTTATGTCTAATAATAATAATCTGTTTTCTTTGTCATTCTCACTTTGCATCTACATCAATGATCAATTATCAATATTTATTTATTTATATATAATAAAATATAGTATAATTTTAGTAACTGTGCAACACACACAGTAAGTGGGCAATGGCAATTGATGAGATTGAGATGAGAATCATGATGAGGCATTAGCAACGCAATTAGAATATTCAACCAAGAAACCACCACAAACACCATTATCATTCTTTTTTTTTCTTTTTCTATAATAATAAAATCAATTTTGCTTTTCAACGCTTGGCGTGACATCCAAGCAACTCTCTAACATCTGAAATCACTCTCCAATCACTTGCCATATAAATATCAACCATCTTTTGAATTTTCAACGTAACACTAACACTAGACCATATCCTATACATATATACACTCATATACTTACTACTAGTACTAGTATTTTATTTTTATACCAAAACAACAGAGTAAGCACTACTATTTCAATATTTATCAATTCAACCAACAACAGTTATAACAAAATTTTTTAATTAATTAATTAAATACATATATACACACACTAGTAGTATCAACTACAAAGTTTCGGTTTCATACTACAAAATCGCCTTATATTTGCTATATATCAAATTATCACACTACACCACTCCGTACTTCAACTCTCATCTAATAGGACAAAAAAGAGGGGTATGGTGGACCAATCATGGTTCGCCACATAACCAACACTGGGCATCACTTCACTTAATTAATCTAAATAATAATTAATTAATTAATTAATTGCTAGACTAAACAAAATTTTATCCACGGACCAAAAATACGACTACGAACAAGATACTCCCCTTTTCACCAAAAACAACAAAATTCTCCCCGGTTTAATTTTGGCCCAAAAATGTAATGTTACTCTCTTCTCCTTTAATTTTTGTTCAAAGACCGATGGTAATTGTGTATAGGTAAATGTTTGTAATTAATCTCCGACCAAGAAATCGTCAACGTTGAAGTCGGAGAATTGATCTTCCTGTGCAAACAAGCTATCCGACAAGGAGACATCAGCGGAGTAGGAAGGAACATCAATCCGGAACCCCAAAGCATCCATGTCCACATACCCCAAGCTGTCAAAGGGCGTGAATATTTCTTCGTAGCGGAGAACAGAGGTGGGCGAAGACAGAGAAGAGTCGGAGGCGGGCGAAGACAGAGAAGAGTCGGAGGTGGGCGATGAGAGAGAAGAGCAAGGCGAGGAGGAGGAGTGAAATCGGTCAACGGAGGCATCCTTTTCCGTGGAAATTACGGGGTTGGGGAAGTTGGTGAGGGCATTGGGACCCTTGAGCAAGAGGGCAGCTTTGTCGTAGACAGTGGCAGCTTCCTCGGGGGTGTCAAAAGTGCCGAGCCAGACCCGTTTACGTTGGGTGGGGTCTCGGATCTCGGCGGCCCAGCGTCCCCAGGGTCTCTGCCGGACTCCTCTGAACTTTTTACGACGAGTGAAGTCAGATTCTCTTTTGGTGATGGGCTGTTGCTTCACTGTTGTGAAGTTATTAGTAGCAGTGGAAGTGGAGGGTTGAAAGTTGATCTGTTTGACATGCCTTTTGACTCTCCTAACGGTGAGGGTGGTGTTAAGGCGTCTTCTTATTCTATTTGGTGAAGGCCGGTGGTGTTCTTCGTCGCTAGAAGAATCGGTGGCGTCTGCGTCGGTGAGAATGATCCTGAGAAGCTTTTGAGGGATAGTACTTGTGGTAGGCTGTGGAGGAGGTTTGTTGGTGATGATGACGTGTTCTGTGAATTTGACCATGTCGGCAAATGAGCAGTGCGTCTGCGTGCTCATCATGTCATAGGGGTGGCGACTGATCAACAGCTAAAACAGGTTAATTTCATATAAGGGAGCGATTAGAGAAAGAAATATGCCCTGGGCTGTTCCGGGGGGTGGATTTTGGAGTGGAACTTGATGCTACTACACTTTTTTTGGTTTATAGTAACTAATAGAATTATGATTATGGAGACACAACGCAAGTAATTAAAGCAAACCACAGTAACAGTAGGAGGTAGCTTTTGGTTGTGGGGTTTTGGCGCGCGGGAATCACACTAGTAAATAGGCGGATCACTAGGAATTAAAAATTTAGTTAGATTGGACTGGAGGATTAGATAATTATTATGTGGATTTCTTTCTTTTGTTTAAAAAAAAAAAGGAGGAAAGAGCGAGGAAATGAGAAGAAGGACGGAAAGTAGAAGAAGAGAAGAAGGGGTATAAATAAGGAAGGTTGACGTTGGAATGAGTGGGTCTCTGTTTCTCCTCCTTCTCGTGGGGTGCGGTGTTGGTGTGGGTCACTGTCGGAACGAAACATTGAATCCAGCTCCCTCCGTTGACGTGTCAAAGTGCCCCTTTCTAGTTTCTAGCTAGTTTTCCAATTCTCCTTTCATGACTGACAACCCTACTAACTAACCACTAGTAAATATGAAGATCCATTCCCAGTAGTGTACTACTCTGTTTTAAATTAAAACGCGCGTCAAGGCTCAAGAGGGATTAAACAGTTATTATTGTACTAGAGTAATAATTAAAGAAAATGGTATACCAATATTGGGGACGTTGTGGTGGTAGTGGCACGGTGAGTGGTCAAATTTAGTTGGAAGACGAGGAGCGGACCAGTAGTCAAATAGCACAAATATACAATATTGATGGAGATTTTCGATACAACAGCGCGCGGGAAATTAATTGTGCTTTAATGACTTTTCTTTTCTTATTTAGGACAAAAATCTAAGAAACACAAAATGGAACTGGAACTGCCTTGGCCTTGGCTTCTTTTGTCTTTTGTTTTGTGCTTGTGCGTGTCCCAAACTTAATTGATTTCGAGGAATCTCCTCCACTCGATTCTGGGATGTCTCATACTCCACCTTCTACTTCTACTTCTACTTCGGTGCTAATTTTCACACTTCTGTTTTCTGTTGCTCCCAGCTCCCAACTTTGACCATAATTTTGGATTTGAATTCATCTTTATAATTATTACTACTAGTAACTAATTAGTGAATGATTTAATAATACTACTACTACTGTCCTACTTTCCCTAGCTAATTAAGTACTACTACTGTAATTATCCTCAGTTTTAAAGTTATTTAAACATCTTTTTGGTCGTCCAATGGTAAATTTGAAACAAGTAAGCAATCTACTTGTAGTATATAGCTGCTGTCTCTCCCTAAATATATAATAGTTGAAAATAGGGTAAACAAAGCAAAGGATTTAAAAGTAGCAGAGCAGAGATCAATTAATGGTTTTACAATATTTAAGAAGACGATGATTCTATTTTGTACACAAGTACAAGATTCCCCTGAGCATAATAGGACTTCTCCTTGTCACGTTTCACTTGCTTGCTTATCATCCATCAGGACCTTCTAATGTTTAATTAGTTTGTGTTTAATTATATTCTATTCATGATAGATATAAGTCTTACTATAATTATATATTATTATTACATTTACATACATTAATTCTGATGACACACATACTCTAATTAATGTGTCTTTTGCAGTCATCACAGAATGGTTGTCATTAGAAACAAGAATCTCAGCACAAAACAACATACACACACTGACACGCACATATATACTTGTTGTATATTATATTAATTCAATTTCCTAATTAACTCACATGTGTGTGTATACATAAATATATATGTTATTGTTACAATTAACGAAAGCAAATAACTATAAGAATTAAGGCTTAAATAAAAGCATAACTAAAAAATGTTGAGAAAGTATAGTAGTGTTAGGTGGTTTTTTGAAATTTTGTTGTCTTGAAAAATAAGCAAAGTGAAGAGGCAGCATGCAATGCAATGAGAGCCAGCATGTGAAGTATCATGCTATAAGAGCGGTCCATGAGAGGTGAGCCCCGTTTTGCTTCTCAACTAAGCGATTTAACATAACCATGCATGCATATCTTCTTTTTTGCTTATTAATAATAGCCTTTTAATATGTGGAGTACTCTGAGCCTTTTCAAACTATATATATATGAATATTATTATTATTATTATTATTTATTATAGCTAGTAAGTACTACTAATAAATGGGATCCAATTCCAGGGTGTGGTCGAATCCATAATTATAATATTATTGACTAATATTTTATCACTATGCTATATATGCGTTAAATATTTCAGACTTTATTAATGCCAATGGTATAGTACTAATATACATAGATCCTTAACTCCAAATCTTTAGGGCAGCTATAGTGTATCATTATGATTATCAACTATTCGATATATGTCTTCCTTTTCACCATATAAATGTAAATGATGAGTATAAAATCAGGAGTAGCTGTATAAAGGCCCTTTCAAGACAGGTATATAGGCATGATGAAGAGCTTTCTCTGGCAATTAATCATTCAAGCTTTCAACATCAGCAATGCCATGTTTTCCATGAATGAAACGAACATATATCTCTCTATACATTTATATAACGGTTTGCACTTTTAAGTAGTGATGATGAGGTGATCAACGGGAGCAAAATTAAGCCCTTACCGTACGTGTGCTCGTGCTTCCAATAAAAACACGTTTCCTGAATATCAGAGGCGTCAGTTTTTCAATAATGTTCATTTCTGTAAGCTTCATCTTTCCTGGGCGCTGGCCCACGCATCCCTTTCCAGCAAGAGCCATGAAATTCTCATTCCTTCATTTGCCAATGCTACTGAAAGCTTCTTCCGATCTCCTGCAGTTTCAATAATTCTTGTGGTTTCAACATCTCCAACGCCATGTGTTTCACACTCCATTATACCACTCCTGCTAATTAACCTAACTTCTGGTCCTTACGGTAACCACATCGACTATAACTTTGAAACAAAAGAGAAGAAGAAGATAGTCACAACATGAAATTTGTCGACTGTCTTTAAGTTACTACTGGAGTATTAATATTATTACGTCTCTCTGTTTGGTTCTTTGTTGATAGGCAATCTATAGGTTCAAAAATTCCTCATGGGAAAATCCGATGAATCCTTGAATCCTTTGAAGAATAAGCAGCTTGTTCTGGTCTTAATAATGGGGGAGCTAGCCTCCTCTTCTGACTCTTCTCCCAAACTATCCTTCCAGTGACAAAAAGTCTCCCTGTCTCGCTCTGTCTCGTATTAGTCCGCAAGCTGCAAACAATAATTCAAAGTTCTACCTACTTCATACCAACTGAAACCAAATCAAGCCTGCACCTAACAATGGGATTGAGCTACCAGCAAGCGGCAGAGAGGGAAAGATACACATATGTAACATATAACAGCCCAATGCTTGTAAGGTTCGAGTCGTGCTAACGGTCTTCGTTGGTGGGTGATCTGTATGTACCACTATAAGCACTATAAGCCCTCTCTGAGGCTTGTGGCATGCCTGACCCTGAACTGGACAAACCTCCCCTCACCTAAACTTTTGCTTACCAAAAAAAAAACATATAACAGCCCAAACAGGAATGTTCTTCAAAATATATATCGAGTATTGAAAATTTGATAAAAAGACCTTCCACCTGAATATAAACAGTCTCAAGAAAAGATTATTGCTAGAGCATTGCTTCATATATAAAATATGAATCACACCAAATACTTAGTACGTTAAAATATATTAGAGCAAGCAGACCAGTCACTTGGTCAACATAGCAACATATTACATCACAGTTTTTTCTTCAAATAACTATTCACAAAATGATAATAATTTCCTCAGACAACTTTCAAGTCCCGAACAAAAACATGGTGAGACATCATTCTGACATGTTTCTTTTTTCATTCACCTAAATGAAATTAGTACCACAAGCCCATTCTTTTGGGCATCCTTGGGAGACTTACCACCATCAACCCATCGCATACTTCTGAGTCCAACTGCGAGCAGTTGCCTCGTACTTGGCTCTGTCAGTCTTGTACATATGAGCAATTTCAGGTACAAGTGGATCATCTGGGTTTGGGTCCGTTAACAAGGAACAAATAGATAACAGCACCTACAACACATAAAAGAGTTGATAAGAAAGAAGCATCAACATTTTAAGAACAGAGCTGTATTATGAGTTGTGAAGCTACATCAAATGAAGATGCCATTACCCTAGCTATCACAATTCATGAACTTCCGCTCCATTCAGTATATCACTACCAGGGATATTAATTTAGGATGTTTAGAATGGTTTGAAAAAAATTGAAGAAAGCCATCCCAAGGTTATTCATACACAAGCTTAAACTGGAATTTGTATTTTACCTAAGAAAATCTGCCCCATGCATGAGCTTCATTGGTACAACACACTATAGTATGAATTATAGCAAATAAAGAAAGCCATCACTGGCAAGGTACTTCGCCATGTATTATCAGTAAATAAGCATACCGACAAATTATGCACTCCAAAGTGGGAAACTCATGGAAAAACACTTTGAATTACACCACCAACCAAAAGAAGCATCCATTTATTAAAGTCCAAAACATGGATGATGAAACAAGGCAGTCCAAAACCAATGATTTGCAAAAGTTCCTTAAAGTGATTATAGAAAGATTTGATTGAAATAAAAGTGTCAAAGAACATTGGAACTCTACTTAAACTGGCGATTAGGTTCAGGCTATTAATGTAATTAGATAAGCTAGATATTCCATTTCATAAGAACTAATGGCTGGTCAAATGACAAACAAATAAAAAGGAGGGGCAAACTACTAAAAGAAACCTTGGAAATGGTTAGTGCCGGGCTCCATTGTTCCTTAAGAATATCCAAGCAAATGCTTCCATTGCTATTAATATTTGGGTGGAACACTTTAGTCCTAAATGCAACCTGAAACACATAAAAAGATAAAATCAAGTTAAAACATATATATTTATCAGGTCTTAATTATGATCATGCAACAACTGCAACTTGAAACCAAAAGTGCATGAATACATACATAAATTTTATTTTTTGTTTTTCAAACAAATACGTAAATAAATATATGTTATTGTTAAAATAGACATTTGTGTGTGAATGGTGTTTATGTTTGTCATTTAGAGGCTGTCTTCACCATAAACTCAGGACCATTTCTTCCTCTCTCTCCCTACACAAAAATTACAATTGCACTTCTCTTCCAACCTAACACAGAAATCACAAGCCAAAGTATTTTATATCCATAAAATGGTTTTTCTGATTGCTACAAGGTCCATGATGAAGAGCACTAATGAGAAAACTTGCAATCAATACGCATGGCCTCACTTGAAGCACAAATTAAATACTTTTAGAGCAGAGCAATACATACAGAGATGAATGTTACCATGTCATATTCTTGTTAAAGCATCCACTATTAAATAGAAAATAATGATGTTCCGAATTTCCAATTCCATTCAATGACATATGAGACAGTTTATTTATGTAGCCATAATCCACATGAAATATAGCAGTAGATTTCACCAGTTATCCAGACTTATTTTCTCACTGTTGAAGAAATAGGCTAAGCAGGGCGCATCCCAAAATGGGGATGAAAGATATAAATTTTTTTCTACATTGAATTTCTTAGACGGTTTCCATAGCAACTCCATCTAAAACAAAGTGCAAGAGCTAACAAAGAGTTTTTCGTCCCAGAATCCCCCTTTATCACTAACTTGGTTTTGAGGATGATGTTGCATCACCAATTTAGGCATTGTTACAAGAACAATATGAATTCAGAGCAAAAGTACCTTAGGAGGCTTAAATGGGTAATCAGGAGGGAAATGAATGGAGACTAGAAAGACTCCTCCGGTATAAGGGCTATCAGCAGGCCCCATAATCGTTGCTTGCCAGTGAAACATGTCCTCAGCTACAGGGCCTACATTGAACCAAAATGAGCAGCGTAAATCGGTGTAAGGCTACGATTAGTAAATTTAAAGGAAAGATAGTTCAAAATAATAACTTTCAGAGCAGGTTTGCATTGCACAAAGGCCACATCTTAATTCAAATGAACACTAATTAAAAAATAGCGAAAAGGGGGTGGAAAAGGCCGAAACTTTAAAAGGAGTAGAGTTAGAGGAAACATTCTTAAGAATGGTATAAAAGGAAAACAAAAAACAGAAAGAAAGAAGAGGTGCAAACCAGCACTGCAGGAGGTTGGAGGGTCCTTCTGTAAATCCTTGAGCTCTTTGAGGATCCTTTTGGATGCCATGGAATTGCCGAATCCAACAATCAATCACCAAAATCTGAAGAAAAGCTGAAGGCTTTAAAAGAGCAGGCGAAGCAGCCAATCGACAGACAGAAGGGAATCGAAAGCCAAATATAGAGCAGAGCTCAAGACTCAAGTGCAGAAATGGGGAAAGGCTGGGTTTGGGACTTTGGGTTGCTTCTAGAATTTTCGCTTTGAATATTTTGGCGTAAGATTAACGTCCATGACGAATGACGATGCCAGCCTTTTCTTTTCCTTTATTTTATTTATTTTTTAGTAACTATACTGATGACTCATAGTTAATGTCTATCCACTCCTTAGTCCGTTTCCTCAAATTTTCACTTTTGTCCTCTATCTTTTTTCTCTTTTTAATTTGCTCCTCTTGTGTTTCTTTGTTTTGCACTTGCCTCTTTCTTGTTGGCTTTCAATTGCAATATCAGATCATCATTCCTATACTGCTCTGTCTCATCCCTTTTAGATTAGAGAGAATTTCAATCAAATGCTAATAAGCTAAGAATGTAATGTACTCTCATCTTATTTTCTACTAACTAATTTGATTTTTGTACACTTTACATGTTATTTTCCATAATCATTGATCTGTATTAAAATTAGATCCTAAAGGTGAATGTAATTACTAGTTTGAAGAGACAGAGTAGGGAAATGATTGAAAAGGAATACACAAAGTTCTTTCATTGAATCGAAGAGAATGTAAATCAATTGTTTAAATTTTAAAATGAATATTACAACAAATCAAGAAAAAGGAAAGCCCACCTAATTAACAATGAAGATTTATGACACTACTGACTACAACATACCTCACAAAAATTGTACAAAGGTTTTAAATCATCTTAGGTGATTCCTAAAAACACAATGCAGCGGTGTTTTGCAACAATCATGGCGTCTGCACAGTTGAATCTTTTGACTTGTTCTCTTCAGAAGATGGCCGGTTCTCTGAGTCTGATTGCCGGACTTCTTCAATCATTCTAACAACTTCATCCATGTTAGGTCGCATGTCCGGCACCTTTGCCACACATGCCATTGCAATTTGTAACATCTGCACCATTTCTTCTTCAATGTTTTGGAACCTCATCAACTCAACATCAAAGACCTCGGCTGTCCATTCCTCCCTCACAACAGATTGAACCCACCTAGGCAGATCAACCATGTCATCCCGCCCAGGTGATTGGAGCGGTGCTTTCCCAGTCAGCATCTCAAGGAGCAGGACACCAAAGCTGTACACATCTGATTTGTGAGTATGCTTACGTGTTTCAATCACCTCAGGAGCACGATACCCTGCTGTCCGAGATGGAGTTGCAGGAACATTCATAAGAGGGGTCAAACCCAAGTCAGAGATGCACCCGTCAAGATCTTGATTTAGGAGAATATTTGACGCCTTTATATTTCCATGAGTAAATTTTGGACCACCCATGGAATGGACGTGGGCAATTCCTCTGGCAGCTCCAAGGGAGATTTTTACTCTGGTTTCCCAGTCTAAAGGGGTTCTTCCACCTGCCCTGCTTCCTGTTGTAAAGTGAATGACATGTCACATACCCAATTTCCACAAACTTATTGTGTACAAGTTGTTTCAAACTGAGAAAGAGAAAGGGGATGGGGGTAATAATAAGGAAAGAAAAGGAACATGAAAGAAGAACATATGTACCATGCAACAGAGTGGATAAGCTACCGCCTGCAATATAGTCATAAACTAAGAGCTTCTCATCCTTGGAGTAATAATATGCACGAAGTGGGACAACATTTGGGTGCTGCCCAACCCTTCCAATAATCTCCATCTGCTGCTCAAAATCCTTCTTCCCCACTACCACTTCCTTCAACCGTTTAACTACCACTGTTGTGGATTCCTCCAAGACAGCCTTATATGCTGTGCCATAACTGCCCTTGCCCAGGACTTCAGCTGAAGCCCTTAATAGATCCTCAAGGTCAAAATTATATGAACATCCTTCAAAGAAAACCAGCTTGTTTTTCTCTGGTTCTTGCACCCCACTTCCAAACTCCTCTTTTGGCTTCTCACTCCTGCCACCACCAGAAGCCTTCCCCTTCAAAACACCACTTCCTCCATTATCCTTTTTCTTCAGACAGCAGCATATTATTATTAAAGCTAAAAGAAACAGTACTACAGACCCTCCAACAGCAATGGCAATGATAACTCCCAAACTAAGTTTCTTTTTGGAGCTTTGTTTTTGAGGAAATACTGGTGGGGGTGGAGAATTAGCAGGAGATGGTGATGGTGGGAGAGAGCAGGGTTGTAGAGGAAGTCCACATAGTAGCGGGTTTCCTACAAAGGATGAATTAGGGAATTTCTGAAGAGACAATGGGATCGAACCATTAAGCTGGTTATAGCTTAAATTCAAATGCTTTAGCCTAGTAACGTTAAGATCAGGTACTGGTCCAGAAAGGTTGTTGTTTTGAAGGTTCAGTCCAGTAAGCAGTGTCAAATTTTGTATTGATTTTGGAATGATGCCTGTAAAGGAATTAAATGAAAGATCCAACACATTGAGTTGGAGGGAAAAGGAAACAGGAATATCACCAGAGAAGTTATTATGTTGAAGGTAGAGGTATTGGAGAGATGGAAGGGTGGTAATATCTGAAGGAAGATCACCATTCAATAGATTAGAACGAAGGCTGAGAACCCTGAGGGCACCCAATTTACCGAGGGTGTTGGATGGGATACGGCCTATGAGTCCAACCCCCGGGAGCCTGAGGACACGCACACTAGAATTATCTTCAGTGCATGTGACCCCAATCCAGGATGTGCATATTGAGTTGCTTGAGTTCCAGTTAAGGTTTCGACGGTGGGGGACAGCAGCAATAAAGTCAAGAAGGGCTTGCTTATCAGAGTTTAGATCAGCGCTTATTAGAGGAAGAAAAATGCCTATGATGACAAGGGAAGAAAACGCTGAAGCCAGGCAGAACTTCATAGGATGTCGTCTGCTACAGGGAATATGGCAAGGATTATGGTGATGAAAGTGTGACATCTGTAGTCCTTGCAGATTTCCTGTTTCAAACAAAAGACCACAAAACACATAAGGAAGCCTGCTTAATGAAATACAAAACACAAAGTTTATAGGAAAATAAGTTTTGCTGCTTGCGAGCAGAAAAGGTACAAAACTGCAGAATGGATGACATAACACAAAAACAGAAACAATCCAAGTTACCTAGAACAAAGAAAATGAAATGGCTAAGGCTCTGTGACAACCATTAATTAACTGGGCACCATTCGAAATTATGCATATGTGCAGAAAAGACTCATTCAGCATAAAGGGAGCAGCTTGTAGAATTCCACTAGATGCACCTTTTATACATTTATACGGAAGGGGAAACATATACCTGAAGAATGTAGTCTGACGGTCTCTTAAGTAACAGGCAGTTTAGGGTCAGCAGTTGCGGATAATTTTCTCAAAGGGGAAACATAAAGTAATAAGAAGGAGCTTTGGCATTCGGCCCTAGGAGGAGGCACCTTTGATAGGAAACATAAACTAGTAACTTTAAAAAGCAATGAAAATACATGCATGCTCTCCCAAAAAACACCTGCAGTTGTTTTGATACCCAGTGAGCATTTTAATCCACGAGGGTGATGAGTTCAGAGTAGAACCAAATTAACAAGATTTATTTATCAACAAAAAAACACAACAATAGCAAAAATTTACAGAATAAGAAAATTAACATTCTCAATGTCTAAATTAATAGTATCTCATTTTTTATGAACTACTGTTTCATTTAAAATTGTTTTCCCTGTTGAATGTATATTAAACTTGAGGGATAAGACTTGGCTGTCACATTTCAAGGGTCCCTAAAAGAAAATACAGGGAAAAAAAACTATGCCATCACCCATCATACTAGTTAATTTAAGGACCTGGAAGGAAAGCGAAAGAAAAGAAGGAACACAATTTTGTATATGAAATTCAAAGCTAAAGCTTTTATTCAAAAAAAAATTCAAAGCTAAAGCGAAAAGGGGGTCTTAAAGACAACAAAAAGGCACACGGAGGGCAACATGAATGCTTTTTCCCCAATTTCCATTAAAGAGCATCAAGAAAGAATATACTTTGGGGAAAAAAGAAAAGCTAGTCTCTTTTAGAATTAGAAATGAAGAGGAATTTACAGAGATATAGTGTGATATAATAGAGACAAACAATTTCATAAGATTTCCAAAAGGAAAAAATTTTAAATTTAGACATGTTGAGGGTAGGAGTAGGACTGAGAAGTTAGAGAGTAGTTGAACCACCTAAGCTGCAATAGCGCATTAAGCAAGAAAACAAGTTGAAAACATGAATAGGAAAGCCGCATTTGCGTGGAAGCAAAAAGAAGAGTGCTTTAGAAACAAAAAAAATTAACAAAAAATGAAAAGTTTGAGGGCATAGAAGAAACCCAGAAATTAAAAAAAGTAGCTAGTTGAATTGCCATTGCCACTGTCATTCACTAGACTAGAGAGCAGAGAAATAGAAAGGGGATGTTGCAAAGAAAGAATTGAAACCTAGCCCAGATCTACAACTAGAAATTAAGTTAACAGAGTAACAAGAAGCAAAAAGAAGAATGCTGAATCAAAGAATAGAGTTATAAAGAAAAGAAATGAAGGAATGAAACCTGGGAGCTAACTAGAAGAGGTGGCGGCCATGTTGGAGAGGGATGGTGTCAGCAGTGAGCCTCATTCGCAAGGCAGCTTTCAGATCCGGAATTTGGTGAAACTGATATCATATGACTTGAGCAAGCAATTAACTCTAACTCAAGCTCAACTAGCTGTCGCCTGCATCTCATTCTCTGTTACAAACAATGTGGGAACTCATTGAAACACGCGACGGACTCCGCATTTACATTATATTTAGTAAGAGCTGGAAAAGAAAAAGAGAAGAGAAGTGATATAATTTGGATTTTGGGTCCAAAACGAAACCAAACAATTGAAAGTTGAAAGGCAGCAGTGATTCGAATTTGGAGCCTTTTAAGGAAAATTAGATTCAAAGTGGAAAGTGGAGAAGAGAAGACAAGTAAGGCCTAAAGGCCTAAGCTGAGTGAACTGAAGACCCTGTAAGACTCAAGTGAAGGTAGGCTAAAGACACTGTATATCTATCTGTATGCACTTCAACTACTAATTTTTCAGCAAAAATAAATGCGTATTCGTTATGGTTGAGCTTTTCATAATAATTCAGTCCTTATTTCGCCCCTTTATTACAACTCTACCATTTTTATTTCATTACACATTATTTTATTTTATTTTATATTTATAAACCCTTAACAAGGGTGGTCCTGGTACTGATAGACTGGTAGTAGTATGGTTTTTTTTTTTTTTTATTCTTCTGGTAATAGTATGTTTGTCGTAAATTAATTATTCTAATACATTTTTTTGTTAATTAATATGATAGTAAATTATTATAGCAATAATGATAAATACTCCATATTAATAATTAATTTTTTATATAAGTAGACTACATACCACTCTTTTTCTTTTTCGTTTTTTCGAAGAAAAATATGCATACCACCCTTCAAAACATTGGTGAACAAAATTCATAAATTAATTTATTAGTATAACTTTACCTACTGAAGAATCGGACCCATATATATCCTGCATCTTGATCCAACCACCCGCAACTTTTTCCCTTTTTTTTTTAATTATTTCCATCCTTATAAGTCCTAACGACTCCACCAAATTTATTTAAATGCTTATTCAGTTCAAGTTCAACCCCATGCAACGTGGATGAATCAAATTATCTACTAGTATACAGTACATAACTCCTGCCTAAAAATTAGGATCCTCATTCCATGAGACCAAAATTAAATTATAAAAATATATATAGTTTTTTAATAAGGAATTTTAAATGTTGGGACTATAATTAATTCTTTTATATGGAATAAATATATCCAATTTTGCATTCAAAGACAAGGTCTAATTATGATTTAATTTAATTAACAAGGATATATAAGAATAAATGACAACAACGTTCCATATGTATACCTATTATTTGATTGAGATATCTAGTCTACCCAACTAATTAATGGGTTTTTCCTTAAAAAAACTAATTAATGGGTTTAATTTAGATTTAGAAAGGAAAATGCATATGATTCTCAACATTTAAAAATGTACTTGTTGTAAGATTGATTTTAATGATTATGATTATACCACTTCTTCGGATATATTTGAGAATAACATAAACCTATTTCCTTTAGTACTACTATAACTTTAAGCCAAATAGGTATTGTCGGTAATGCTCCCTTTTCAAAAATCTATTGAATGATAGTAAGTCACAGCTCACAACTTAATTAATTCCTTACTAATTATAACAAAAAATAGTACTAGCTAGTAACAATTTCCACCTAAAAGTACATTCCTCTCTATAGCTCCATATATATTTCAAAAATAAAAGAAATCATGCATGAATTTGACTCATGATGAAGGCCAACTAGCTGATCTGGGAACTTCACATCCCAAGTAGCTAAGAAATGCAAGGTCGAGACTCGAGAGGATGGAAAGTTCTAAAGCTTATGATGATGTTTCAACCCCATCCAAACCTCCATCATTGCTATTACCTATTTGCCCTATTTGTGGGGGCAAATTAAGTCGACAATATGAAAAAACCAATACCCATGAAAACATACTGTATCATGTCTATCTAAACTCGAAATACGTATATAGGTCCTTCCATGAACCATGGTCCATGAGCCATGAGCCCATGAGCGGTGAGTCATCTCCACTTTGACTACTTGACAGCGCCTTCTTTCTTGCCTGAAATTCAGATCTGCCAAAGTACCCTATCGAATTATGGATCGTGGTTTTTTTTAATATACTCAATCAAGCATTAATTCAGCATATATGTTTTTCATAATAAATAATTATAATAAATTATTCACGTTGGCTGCTGATAAGGTATTAAAATAACGTTATCATCATCAAAGCATAAAGTGAAGGAAGAAAAGATTATAAGACGAGACATATGGTTTTCTTTATAAAATAGAAAGATTCATTCTTCCAGCTTGGTACTGAAGTAGAATTTTTGTTGCCATGTGAGCCTCACTAATGACTGCTTAATTAAATGGTTATACCTCTATATATTATTGATGATTGGTTGTATAAATATAGATACAATATACACGTATATATGATTGTAAACTAAAATATATATCCTTTTGTACATATATATATACTGATAATCGTTGTCTCATCTCATCAAGTCTCAACCATAATATAAGATTCCTTGAATCAAACATGACTTCCTTATGAGTAATTATATATAACAGCTAATCAAAACATAAAAAGTGCAAATTGCAGATTTTGGAAAACGAAATTGTACAGTTGATATATACCCCAGTATTACTTTACATGTAGTATATATATAAAATGCAATTTGAAACTTTCTTTTTTTCTTTTTGCATGCTGATGCTGGGGTTGTAGCTAGACTTCTAGAACGTTGCAGATAACAAAAATGAAGATGAAATGTTTCCAAGGTTTATATGCAAATTATCATTAGTTAGTGTTTTTGGAGATTGGTAAACGTCTCAATTAATTCTCTTGAGATTATAATCATCTGCCAAGTACTGCAATATAAATTAATATACTAGTAATTTTTTCTACCAATTAAAAACTTTTGAAAAGCAAGCTTGCTTTTAAAAAATTGCTATAGCTTAGCTCCAAACTTTTTGTAGAAGAGCATGTGACTAATTCCATTCAGAACATGTTTTCAGTAAAGTAAATAAAGGAAACAAATTATAAGCATCACCGGAACAGCGGTGGGAATGGAAAGGGGGGAATTTGAAGATGATGACAAGCAACCAGTTGTCAAATATAAATGCTCTCATGCATGTCTCTTCTGAGCATTTATATTCGAAACTTCCAGGACAGCCTTATATATTAATTAGTGCCTAATTCACACTTACATAAAAACGAAAGCAACATTTCTCCAACCCTCTCCCTGCTCCTTGCTTGCTTGCTCCTTATTAATTAGGGGTGGGAATATTAATAAGTTGAACACGTCTAAAACTAGCCTGCGATTAAATCACAAATCGAGGGATGCCAAATTCCCCCCCACCCCTCTCTAGTCATATTTGGGCAGAAACTTACTTAAAAACAAGTGTTGTGTTAAAGCAGAAACTATTTGGGCTTACTCTATTTTTATTTTCTTTTGCGGGAATAAGGGGGCAGCGGGGGCCTTCCTATTTGGGCTTATTGGGCTGGTCAATTATAAACCAGAAACTTTGGTCCCAAATTTAATTACCAAATTCAACTTCAACAAAATGAAATTCAAATCCAACACTTTTTTCAACTTTTTTTTTGTGTGACTACTTTTCAAAAATGGTTTAAAGATAGTAATACAAGCACGTCAATTATATCAAAAGTGTCAAGGAGAGAAACGAAAAAAAAAAAGTGTAATTTAGTAGCATTTCATTTTAAAGTGCAAATTTCACAAGGTCAAGTAAACCCCTGACCCTGAGTTGCTATTTGAACGTTTTAGTTGATCCAGATTAATTGAACTTCTGTTTTAAGATTAAATTAGGCTCTAAACCCTATATATAATTTACTAGCCATATGAGTATGACTCAAATAATAGGAAATAGGAATACATTGAAGAGAATTTTAGAGTGAGGCAAATCAGGATAAAGTAGTAGAACTGATGGACATTTTTCCTTGCTCGATCTGAAATTGTACTATAGATCTCAAGGAAACATGATGATTTTTGGTGTTCAAATCATTATCGTGGTTGTCTTGAATCTTGATACATATCAACAACGTTTTTTCATCACAAAGTAATCATTAATACAGAAAAGCATACGTATACAAAAGAATAAAAACAAGAATCACAAGCCTTATAAATCTGGTATATCCAAATTTCCCTATAGCGCATATATATATAATTATTATTACATATACAAACGTACGTATATAACACATATAATTGGTTGGAGTGATGATTAATTAAAAACTCAAAAATAATTGGAGTGATAATTAAAAAAGCAAGTTTAGGGTATAAAATTAATTAAGGAGATGATTAAGAGATTGAAAACCTTCTCCTCCTAGGCTTGGTAACGTCGACGCCAGGGGTATCATCGATGTGAGAAGTGTCCTTGGAGCCATGTCGGAAGGGATTTAACTTGCCTAGAGTCTTGGACATGGAAGAGAAGAAGGTCTGCTTTCTGGTGGTCCCACTCCCTACATTCTTCGAACATGATGTCCCTTGGCCTTGATTATTATTATTACTCTTCTGTAAATCGGTTATGTACATCTTCATTTTCATCAGCTCCGATCGCAATGCCTCGTTCTCCTTTACCAGCGACACGTCTGCCTGCAACTGATTTCGGGTGGTCACCGCGTCTGCCGCACCGCGATCATCTGCAGCCCCACTCCTTAGTTTCAGCTGATCATAGTATAAAGCGTGTAAAACGATCTGCACCGGCAACCGCTTGTTCTGGGAAGCATGCACTCGAGCTTCGTAAGACAGCTTCAGGGGATCCATGGAGCTGCATACCTTTTCTCTTTCTATCTCATCCAGATTTGGGTGAGCCTGCAATTAATATATAATATTCACTTAATTAATTATGAATGATTAACACAACAATTACATACAATAAATTACTAATAATTAGGGGTAATTAATTAACCTTGAGATAGATGTCAATGGCCCGGTAGAGATCATCCTCCACCTTTCTGGCTCCTTTGGGAACGAGGTTCGCGATCCCGTTAAACTTGGAGATGGTAAGTTCAGCGACGGTAGCGATCTCCCCGAGGTAGGCGTCTACAGTTTTGGCAACTCTCTGCATCGCACTGGAAGTCACCTCCCTAAAATCGCCGCCGTTGAAAACAGCCATGTTCTTTTCTTTCTCCACGAAACCAGAAATGATCCTCCTGATGCTATCCATATCCAAGAGACTCTCCCCATCGTATGTGAAAGACAAAACGAGAAGATCATCCACGGTGACATGCTCCAATATGACGGAGATTCGTTTCTCAAGCTCGTTCTTGCAAGCAGTGGAGGTTTTCAGAAAAATGGCGCAGCGGAGAAGGCAACACAAGAAGTGGATTGGAAAAGCAGCTTTCTCTGTGGGTAACAGTGTGACTATCGACTCTAGAAGCTCACGCTGCTGGATTCGAAGATCGGAGTCGGTGGAATCGGAGCACTTGATGCCGTTGCCTGAGTGGTCGCGCACTAGATCACGGAGCCATCTCTCTGCGTAGGTGATGAGGGCGCTGGCTAAGGTTAGAGCTTTGGCGCCGCGTTGTTTCATAGCGCCAATGATTCTGCCAAACAACTCAACGTCGAGGATCGACAGCTCCTCTGTCCACCAGTTTGGAGGCGTACGGCAAGGGAAATTCGCCTCGCTACAAGCCTGCAGGAACAATCGTTCCACCACGTTATTAATTATTATCATATTACTATAGTAAATAGTAATTAGATTGAAGGAGTAGGTAAAGTAATGGAGTATATTATTTCTACTAGATATGTGTACCCTAGCACTAGCAACGTCAATGCATCTTTGAACGATTTTAAGGTCGTCTGCCATGGGAAGCAGATCTTCGCATGATTTAAGGACGACGACGGCGCCAGAGAGGCTAGAGAGGGCAACTTGAGAGAGGAAATCTTCGGTGCGGCCAGCCAGATTGTTGTCGCAGTATTTGTCGGTCATTTGGAGATACTCTGCAGCGCAGCGGAGAGCTGCCACGTTGTGGACAGTGATCTCGAAATTGACACCGTAGCAGAATTTTGCTGCCTTCTCGAAGATCTCAGGGCCTCCGGGGATGTCAGACAGGTTGATCCTTGTCAAGTCGGCCTCGTTTGTTTCCATTATCAGCGTCCTTATGTAATTGCTCTTTGCCACCAGCATGAACTGCGCGCGTGATCTCGTTAGTTTCTTTTCTTTAATTAATTGATTTTCTTCTTTGAAAAAGGAATTGATCTTATATATATAATAATTTACCTTGTGTAGATTGAAATTGGCTTCACCAACTTCCACTACAACATCCGTTGGGATTTCTTGAGAGAAAACCCTGAAAAATGAACCATAAATATATATTATGATGAATGATATAGATTAAAAAAATATTAACAGAGTAGAGTATATATAGGGCAATAGCAAAATGAAGCAATATTATATTTTACCATTGGCCGGTCCTCTCCATGGCAAGGGACATCCTGCTATTGCTCCTTACAGGAGTAGTATCCATGGGCGCGCTTGCTGTTGCTGTTGCTGGGTGTGGGTGTGGGTGTGGAGAGAAAAAAGAGAGGTACGGATGGTAGTGGTATTAGGATCTCGTCCAAGTTGATGAAAAGAGAGATTTATAAAGATTTTTTGCTTCAATAATCTATCTTATTGGCTCTTTTTTGAGGTTGCTTTTTTTATCCAATGGCCTGACCTTATCTGCTGAGTGGTGACTTAGACTTTTTCTTCGTGGACCATTATACCCTAAGTATACTGCAGCTTCAACACAAAATTAACGTAGCTCGCGACTGA
Organism: Corchorus olitorius; assembly: GCA_001974825.2. Classification (NCBI taxonomy): domain Eukaryota; kingdom Viridiplantae; phylum Streptophyta; class Magnoliopsida; order Malvales; family Malvaceae; genus Corchorus; species Corchorus olitorius. The sequence goes on from AWUE01014657.1 coordinate 44,117, forward strand.
CTTTTTTTTAAAATTTTATTAGACTTAATAAAGTGTGTATATATATCGGCTCAGGCTCAATTGGGCTCAATTGGGTCGAGAAGGAGCCGGGGCTGCAAGGATAAAGCGGGGAGATGAGGTGATATATATAGATTTGGTCAGACTGACCAAATTGTCAATTTTACTTTTTATCCATTACTAATTCACTTGTTATTAGTAGGGATTAAGACGGGAACATTTAACATTGATGATTGACATTTGACAGACAGGAAGCGCTGGAGTTGTCGAGTCTGGAGTCTCGCTGCCCATTCAAAACAAGTGGTTGCTACTTCTCCAGCAGCCAACGTCATAAAGTTTTGGCTCCTGTGTTGCCACGTCGTCGGATCACCACTTTGCTGATACGTTCCTTTGGGTTCGGCAGACAAGATAACATGGTTTGGAAATCTAGTTTGCCCCAATTTTAACCAATAGCAGCTCCGCATGTCAGATTGACTGCCACATCGATCCTCTTGACTCATGTGTGCAATTTAATAAATAATCCAGCCCTCCACCCCGGCACCCCCACCTTAATTAATTTATACTATTCCTATTCATTAACTATACTTTAAACTTGTGTGATTCATGTAATTCCCTCCTTTCGTGATATGGGAATGAGAATAATTGTCTCTTCCTTCCTTTGTCCCCACGTACCGTACTTTAATTGCTGCATTTTTCGTACCATTCATTATTCTATATATATATGTAATATAAGTATAATCTTATTATTATAGATAATATAGATCGATAATACTGGAGTAGTATATATGCCAGTATTCTTTACCACTTACTTTACCGACTGCATGGCATGCTCCATTTGGATTCAGTAGTATTTTAAATCTTTTAATTTGTTTAAAATAAACATATGTTCCTTCCTGGTCCATCCATCAATCATTAATATAGCAATATTGGGCAAAGTATATATGAATGGCTTCAATTTCTAGTACCTAAATTACGCATGATCTGTTATGTTATAGTACTATGTAATTTGAATTCGTCAAAGCGTGGAATATTGCATGGAAACATGATTGAATTAATATATAGAACCTAGGAAAAGGTGAAAGTGGACAGAAAGAAGAGTGAAAATGGTTGCCAGTGGTTGTGGAATCCGGATAGAGGTGATGGAGATGGATGATGGAAGATTGTGGCTTGTGTCTGGGTTTTGCGTTTGCATTGGCATGTGCGGGGACCCGAGTAATTGGGTAAATAAAACTTTGCAACTTGAATTATTGTTATTGTTAGCCTATGAGATTGAGATTGAGATTGAGATTGAGACTGAGAGGAAGCAATATATAATATAAATGACGGTCCCCCACTCTCCAATTAATTCTTCAGATCAAAATTGTGGTCTAAATTGATCCTTACCCTTCTTAGCTTTCATTTTCAACAACAATAATGAATGTCGCCTTCCTTCGGGTGTCATTTGTCATTTTGTGAGGGGTAGGGTAGGTATTCCCGATTGCGAGTTCGGCCCGAAACCCAAAGCCTTTCTATTATCAGGCCATCTTATTCTTATTCTTATTCTTAACCAACTGCTGCTTTGAAGTTCTGGGCAACTATTATTTTGAAGCCCATTTTGCTTGCTATTGGACATTTCGACCCATTCATTCCAAGTTTTGCCCTTTTTACTTTTGCAAACCGGGCGGAAAGGGAATCGGGATCATTTAATTTATTGCCAACTTGGTCAAGCATCAATCCAATCGACAAGAAAATATCGTGCAAGGACAACTTGTCTTTTTCCTTCTAAAATATCTACCAAGATATTAATATATGCTGGTTCTGTACTCATCCATAAAGGAAGAGATATATGGAACTAAAGCTCCAGTTTTTAAGTATCTAACTTTTAACCAAAAAACGATCCTAGCTTCCTGTACTCGAATTTTGCTTTTGTATGTGTGGCATCTCTCCCATACTGATACTGATATATAAAGAAATATTAGAAAAGAAGGCCAAAGAAAAAAAAAGAACATCCATAAGCTGCTTACGGAATATTACATCGAAAAAATGGAATCAGACTCCAGACTCCAGAGATGAGATTAATGGGTGAGTTTACTATATTATAATTACGTGCCACTCATGGGCTGATCCAGCTGTGCCTGTATGATCAAACACAATTACCAGTTCTAATTCCTACTAGTTACGTTATTGAAACCCAAGCAACTCTCATGACTAACGTCGGGCGCAAGTTTTTTCTATCCATTATCAATTCAAGGCAGTCAAAAGCGTGTATTATCCAACCATTAGCATTAAATTATGCTAAAAAGTTAATTAATCAATTATTATATAATGTTCAAAGCTATAGCTAGCTATTCAATCAATTTTTTAGATATTTTTCTAGTAATTTAACCTCTCTGTCGCTGTTTAGAAACTTGCCAGCTGACAAGATATGAGAAATATCTGAGCCACCATTTTTTAGTTCCTACTTAAATTTTAATTCGCTTTCCAAACCAATTTAATGCATTAGCCTAGCAATAGCATGCAGCTTGCTGCGTGTGAAAGCGAAAACTATATAAGGGAAGAGGCCATAAGTACTTAAGATTTACATTTAAAAATATCATTTACTACAGATATAAGGGATATTTAGGTGTTTGGATATAAAAAAATATTTTTTAATTATTTTAAGACTTGTAAATTTAAGGTGAAAAGTGTGTAAGTGCATGCTATTCTTCTTGAGTGCAGATTTTAAGTATTTATAACTTTTCCCACATGTGGTGTAATTGTAATATTATACTTCATAATATGAGAATATACATTTGATGCTGTTATCAAGTATGGACAAACATATTCATGACTACTTCTTCTTAGTACTCTAGGAGGGATTTAATTTTCCTGAATAAATTAACTAAAGAATAATGTCAGAAATTACAATATATTTTTACCAAAATTAATTAAACTAATACCACTTCTTAATATATAAAATATAGTTATCCGAAAAGGGGGAGAAAGGAAAGCCTGGCTTGCTTGGGAATCCAGGCAATTAGGTTCATATCTACCAAATGTAATTAGGAGTTGGTGAAGAATAATTATGAGCAGTATACCTACCTCAGCTTCCCCGTCAAATCCAATTCATTGATAATAATAACTTTCGATTTTTCCATCCACCTGGGTTAGGTTATGTATCATTTCTCATTAACTAATAATAATATATTGTCTAATGTCACAGTATGTGCTTTTTTTTTTGTAATAATGTCATAGTATGTGATTATAACTCGCAAATCTGTATTGAGTTTAAACATATGCGGGTTTATGGTGCCAAAAAAACACATACGGGTTTAATGGTTGATATGTGTTTTTAGGGAATAGTTTTTAATTTTTAAAAATAAAATTAAATCAGAAAATGGATGTGTCAACCCCTCAACTCGCTTATGAAATCAAAAATTTACAAAATATATCAAATAATTATCCATAATATTATTACTAATATTTAAATGTGCCTTAATAATGCATGAAAAATTAAACCTGAAGGCCGAGTCAGGTAAGGTAATTGAAGTCAAAGAACAGTTATGTATTGTTGTTTGTGAGTGTGTGTCCGCACTCCGCAAGGCGCAAAGCATAAAAATTAAAAAGCCTCCGCCATCGCCATGCCGCCGTCCTCCTGCTCCTGGGAACGAAAGTCAAAGACTCAAGGCTGAAAGTCAAAATGGTGTCATTATTAATTAAATTAATTAAATTTAATAGCACTAGTACAATAAACAAATCATGAATTCATACTATGAAAATTCATCGTCATCCTCCAATAGAATTCAATTCAATTCACATCAACAGAAAAGAATTGAGACTACCAATAATAGTAATAATAATAAATTCATTCATATAAAAAATATAAAACTAAAAAGTAACAATAGGCAAATAGCAGTAGAAACTAGAAAGTTGAAACGGAAAGAGATGTGTTGTATCCATTCCTATCATCAATTCATCAGCTGCGGTGCCGCAGTCTTCATGGTCGACCTGGTCAGACCCAGACATTTACCAAACACCATTTCACTCAAATCCAGGTCTTTGTTTTCTTTTTTCCTCTTTCTTTTTATTTCTGCCCAGCACAAGACCATTTCTTCTTTGGTTTTGTTTTCACAGTAAGTTTGTTCTGCAGCATTATTTTTAATTATTAATTTCATCCTGCTTTCTTGTATTTGCAACTACATGTTTTCAGGTTTCTGTTCTGTTCTGTTCTGTTCTGTTCTTGTTCAGTTAGCTTATCTAGTCTAGTAGTAACAAAGTGCCACTCATAAGGAAGCTTTTACTTATTATATTTCTTGTTGTTGGTTTGGTGGCATCAGGGGGAGTATTGGGATATTGGAAAAATCCCCAGCTGCTCTGGGTTTAATCATAATATATTATGTTTCACAACTCTGCTGAATTTTCCATTCTGAGGATGTTTGCATCAAAGCCAAGGGCTTTCAATGTTGGAGCTGTCTTTCTTGTGTGCCTCTTTGCTTCTACTTCTTGGTTACTTGTTGGAGCACAAAATAATATTACAAACCCAACCGAAGGTGATTTCTTGTCAATCCTCTTACCTCATTTGCTCTTGAGTATCTTCTACTCGCACTTTCTCTTTGGCTTTGTGCTAATTACTGTTGCCAAACCCCTGGACTGGATGTATCAATTGATCCCCCCCTCCCTCTTTTTATTGGATGGAAGACCTTGATTGTTATTATTGATCACCATTCCCATTTGCTCAAATTTGCAGTCAGGGCATTACGAGCCATCAAGGGAAGTTTGATTGATACTAATAAGAATTTGAGTAATTGGGATCGAGGAGACCCATGCACATCCAACTGGACAGGAGTTTTGTGCTTCAATACAACTCTGGATGATGGCTATCTACATGTCAGAGAACTGTAAGTTTTCAGATTGGGAATAATGATCTCCACTTCAATTAAACTTCATTCACTTTGTCAAAGACTCCGTTTACTTTTGCATGCTTACTTGCACCATCTTATGTTGATCCTTATTGCAAACATACAGTTCTGTCAAATCTGTTATAAAAACTTATTCTTTTTTGTCATTTTCTTTGCAGGCAACTGCTAAACATGAATCTTTCAGGAATCTTATCACCAGAGCTTGGTCGCCTATCTCATCTAAGAATATTGTGAGGCTTAACATATTAAATTAGAAAAAATTACCTTAATCTCAATTTAAATTAGTGTCCCTTTGCAATTTTTCACCTAATGATATTATGCCAATTTTGTTTTTAGCTGATATATTTTCTTCCGACTTTTCCAAAAGGGATTTTATGTGGAATGCCTTAAGTGGAAGTATACCAAAGGAGATTGGCAACATTACATCTTTAGAGCTCCTGTAAGTTGCCTACTTTTACAGATTATGCTAGTAGGTTATTTTGAAAAATTTCATAACTGCATGATTTCTGCTTATTTTGTTATTTATATATGATATTCTTTGTTTCCAGGCTCCTAAATGGAAATCACTTGACAGGTCCCTTGCCTGAAGAACTTGGTTATCTTCCAAATCTGGACAGAATACAGATTGACCAGAACAACATATCTGGACCAATACCTCAATCCTTTGCAAACTTAAACAAAACAAAGCATTTGTAAGTGATTTTATTGCTACTCGGCCCATAAGTGCCTTAACTCTTGATTGTTTGTGATTCTCCTCTTATAACTTTTCTTCACATTATTTATCCATTTGTTTATATATTTACCTTGTTAACAGTCACATGAACAACAATTCAATTAGTGGACAAATTCCACCTGAACTCGCCAGGTTACCGTATCTTGTTCACTTGTAAGTTCCTTACCTTACCTACTATCATCTTTAATATTAGTCATGTCATTTACCTGCAATCTCCATATCAGTTAAAGTGGTAACTGTCTGCAACTTGATTTTATTCTATCCTTTCCTGCTTTTTTGCATGATCATGTCAATGTTAATCTGTTGTTAACAAAATGAGTTTCTGCAGCCTTCTGGACAATAACAATTTATCCGGGCATCTTCCACCAGAGTTATCCAGAATGCCGAATTTAACTATCCTGTATGGTTTCTTCCTTTCATTGAAACATGTCAATTTAGATTTATGCTCTGATTCAGATAAACGTCACTTAGTTCTCTATGTTTTTTTGCTACATACTTAGTTCTCTATGTTTATTTGAGCATTTCAGTACATCTTTTAGTATGGCTTTCTGGGGACTTACTATTAATGCGCAATATATCACATGCAACAACATAGATTTTTTTAATCATTATTGAATAGACTGGTTTAATACTCCGTGTATCTTCTAATTTGCAATTTTGAATTAATTTTCATTGTTTATCCTGTTGTGTCAACTGGAGCCAAAACTCTGCTCATCTCTATTAGAGGAATGGAAAAGTACAAAACAATCTGTAATTTTAAAATGAAATGAGCATGCATCATGCTGTAGATGTCCTCTGAGACAGTTTTTCAACTTCACTTTACTGGACATTTGTAGGGATGGTTTTTAACTTATTTCTCTTTTCCTTTTGCAGTCAACTTGATAATAACGACTTTGGTGGGACTACAATTCCAAATTCGTATGTTAACATGTCTAAATTGTTGAAATTGTAAGTATTCATCTGAATCTTCAGTTTAGAATTTGGTTAGAACTCAGAAAGCAGAAATGGGGAGCATAGCAACATTGTCTAATGAAGCTAAATGTTGTCTATTAACTTTCCTGAACCTTAATCGTTTTAGAAGCTTTAGATGGATTCAATGAATATTAAACATGCACCTTAATGTATTGTAATATCATATTACTTTCTCATCCATAAATGGCTGTGTTTCTGCATTGTGCGGCTTATCAGGAGTCTCAGGAACTGTAATCTGCAAGGACCTATCCCTGATCTAAGCAGTATACCCCAGCTTGGTTATTTGTGAGTACATATATTTGCTATTCTCTCATAAGTAATTGCATGTTAGCATGGTTTTCCCATTAAGAAAATGAGTTAAATGTTGTTTTTTATTTGTCCTTATGACTTTTTGAATCAAATTTCAGAGACCTTAGTTCAAATCGGCTAAACGGTACCATACCTGCACAACAGCTTTCTCAGGATATCACAACCATGTACTATTTCTTAATCTTCTAATCTTCCTATCTAGATATTTTAAATTTCCTAAGAAGTGCGTGCAAGATTTTGTAAATCATGTGTACTATGTGACACCAATATTCTATGAATTTAGACATTTATCTATGTAAACAATATCTGCAGTGATTTATCCAACAATGAACTTACTGGAAGCATTCCTGCCAACTTTTCAGGCCTGCCTAATCTGCAGAAACTGTGAGCATTTTCTCCTGTCTTAAATAGTTGAACCAATTTTTTTTCCCGTTTTTCTTCTTTTCATACTTTGTGAATCATAGCCAGTTATTCTTCATTGCAGGTCACTTGCCAATAATTCATTGAATGGTTCCATTTCCTCTACCCTTTGGCAGAACAAGACTTTGAATGCAACAGAGAGTCTTACCCTGTAAGCACTAAAAAGAGCAAATGTGCTTGTTATTATTCTTTTTTTATGCTGTCAACTTTGTACCTAAAACATCTTGGACCCGCTCGATATGTTAAGCTAAAACTTTAATTTTCCTGTTTGATTTCAGTAGCCTTAATTGTTTTAACTTGAGGTTAAAGGTGCAATAATTTGTTAGAATGGGTAATAATTTTTTTAGCATTTTGTTTTGCTAAGAAGTGGCGTTTGGTTCTTTGGCACTTACAGGGATTTGGAGAATAATATGTTAGCAAATATTTCAGGCAGCATTAACCTCCCACCAAATGTCACTCTCTGGTTTGCTTCTTACCTGGCTTTTACTGTTTAATGTATTAACTACCTTGGAAATGTTTTCTTCGTTAGTAATTGAATGCATCATTAGGTTTATGTATTCTCTCATTGAAAATGCAGTTTTTTCTTCTCTTCACCTCTCCCCTCTCTTTGTAATTTAGTGTCTAAGCTGGCATACCTTTCTCAAATGATTATTGCACTCTTTGAATTAATTTTGTCAACAATTTTCAGGCTCAAAGGGAACCCTGTATGCATAAATGACAATATAAGCTTCCTGCAATTATGTGGATCTCAAAGTGAGAATGAAAATAGAATTCAGTCTACAACAAACTCAATTGCTGGTTGTCCCGCTCAATCATGCCCGTTTCCTTATGAATATTCCCCAACATCTAATTTATCTTGCTTTTGTGCCGCCCCTCTGCTTGTTGGATATCGGTTGAAGAGCCCTGGCTTTTCTGATTTTATTTCATATAAGCATAGATTTGAGGAGTATCTTACCCATGGGCTCAACTTGGATTTTGATCAACTATATATTGATTCATTTGAACGGGAAAAAGGACCTCGAGTGAGAATGTACTTGAAGCTCTATCCAGTTTTTAATGCCAGCGGCAACAATGAGCATATATTTAATAGAAGCGAGGTTCAGCGAATCAGGGGCATGTTCACAGGATGGCTTATTGGTGATAGTGATGTATTTGGCCCATATGAACTTCTCAACTTCACTTTACTGGACATTTATAAGGATGGTTTGTCTCGAAAACCTTATCTGTTCTATGCTTTATATTTTCTTTGCAACTTTAGATGACAGACACACAACAAAAGTATGTTAGTTCAACTTTTCTTGTTGAAAAGACTTCCTTTGCATGGTGGATTGACTATGCTACACACTAAAAAAGTAGTTGAAGTTTGACTTTTCTTATTTTGCTTGAGTTTCTGGGTATATTATTTTTCTGTGGAAAAGCTGTGAACACCGAGTGACTTTGTTCAGCACCCAATTTGTGAGCAACATCATTGCAATATTATCTTTTACACAACCATCCTCTATGACTGTAGCCTAACTCTACAGACATTGAGTGTTCATGGTTTGACATAGTCTGTACTTGGATAACTTCATGAAAATGGCTTAATGCTCCTATGTTGTGGTGTGTGTTGATATTGCATCCAGGTCATAGAACTTTCCTGTTGTTGTCTGTTAAAGACAATATTCATCTAGGCAGTTAATAAGTTAAAATAATTTTCTTTTCTGAAAACAATAATGGGGAATTAGAGGGTGTGGCTAGAAAGTAAACCTTGTTCCAACCACAATTGCACTGAATATGACATAGCAAAGAGTTGGCAAAGCTTTTACAGTCCATGAGGCTCCAGTTTGTGCCTACCACTGGATAACTATAAATACTTGCAATTATTTGTAGAATGATTGGTTGTGAGCCACATTGACCATAAGCAGAAACATCAAGTTCGCAATGCCTCGCTTTATTTATGCATAGATGACATAGACTCACCATTTTCTACTCCATAGTCGAAGTTATTGATGATGGATAAATACCTTTGATTTATCTATTTGCGGGTACTTATGAATTCTAATTGACATTGCAGTGTTAATCACCACTTCAAAATCTGGTATAAGCAAGAAGGCACTGATTGGAATAGTACTGGGGGGCATTGCTATTGCAGTTACATTATCTGCAGTTATTACACTCTTAATTATAAGAGTACGTTTGAGGAACTACCGTGTAGTTTCGAAACGACGTCATGGTGAGTATCTTAAATTTCTTAAATAGGTTGTGCCTTACATGCAAATTCTGTCTGCACAATGTGTACTCCATTATTCGTCTGCAACCAAAGATTCTTGTTAATATTTGATATTTTAATTATCTTTAGTTATTATCTGGAAAGTCATGACTAAAATTGGCTTTTCATTTTTTCTTGTTGTTCAATGGACGAGCGAAAAATGTCTAGATTGAAGATATGATAGGAAAGAAAATAGTGTTACATATATGCCTATTGCTTTTGATATCAATTGAGAATTATATTTCTGTAAGCACTGGAGATTAATATGCTGCTCGTAGATTTTCTTTGTCTTTTTCCAATAATCATCCAATTCATCTTCTTAGGTGTTTGGAAGTATGCATTGAAAGATGGACCCTGCAAAAAATCCTTTTTACTACTAGTCTAGGAAAGTTTGCTTTTGAAATTGAGCCTATTTTTTGGTACAGCTTCCAAGGCCTCGCTCAAGATAGATGGCGTCAAGAGTTTTACTTATGCGGAGTTGGCAATGGCAACAAACAACTTCAACAGCTCCACTCAAGTTGGCCAAGGTGGTTATGGAAAGGTTTATAGAGGAACATTGGCTGATGGCACGGTAGTAGCCATAAAACGTGCACAGGAGGGATCATTACAGGGTGAGAGGGAGTTTCTTACTGAAATTCAATTATTATCAAGATTACACCATCGGAACCTTGTGTCTTTGATTGGATATTGTGACGAAGAAGGCGAGCAGGTACTTGGACCTCATCTTTTGTGATGATGCATGATCTTTCAATCATGATATTGCATTCACCATGACTTTAACCTTTTGATTCAGCTGGAGTCCATAGTACCTAAGCCCATCTGTTGATTAGCCAGAGATATGATAAATGGGGGAAACCATAATTTATGCACTTAATTCAAGTAAACCAAATTTTCAAAATTTTAAATTAATAACTGGACTGAAGGATGTAAACCTTCAAAATAATTACTTTGACTGTAGCCAGAAAATAAAACAAGAAGAGAGGCGATGTTTTATCAACTTAGATTTGGCACCAACTTATGTGAAAACTTTCTTCTAACTTCAAATCCTATGAGCAGCACTATGCTTCACATGTTATGTGCTTCACCATACTAAGAGTAGCTCTTATTTATTTATATTTCCTCTTTGTATTTGTTGAAAATCATCATATAGTAACTACACATGAATTCTTTGTGCCAATGCAGATGCTGGTATACGAATTTATGTCAAATGGCACTCTGAGGGATCATCTTTCTGGTACTTTACCTATTGTTCAGTTGACTGTTCCCTTAAGAAAATAAAGGAAAACTCACCTTTTCTAGTTCCTCTGCTTTTCAATTCTTTATGCCTATATTAGATACTGTAGTGTAATTATATTCATATGATATATGGCAGCTAAGTCTAAAGGACCTCCGAGTTTTGCAATGAGATTAAGAATTGCCCTTGGTTCGGCCAAGGGGATCCTCTACCTACACACAGAAGCTGATCCTCCCATATTCCATCGAGATATCAAGGCCAGCAACATACTATTGGACTCAAAGTTCACTGCAAAGGTTGCTGATTTTGGACTATCAAGACTTGCCCCTGTTCCGGATGTAGAAGGGGAAGCGCCTGCTCATGTATCTACAGTTGTAAAGGGAACTCCAGTAAGTCTACATAACAAAAATTCCAAAAAAGTAATAAACTGTAGTTTTGATTATATTCCTATTGCTATTTTAGTTGATAGAATGCCACTTATCTCTAATTATTCCAGCAGTGTTCTAATGGCAATGTGATTTTATTCTTTTTGGAAATATTAAAAAGTACGCAAACAATTGATAATGCAAGTCTTTTGTTTAAGACAATTTTTATACACAAATTTTAAAAGGTGCTCTAGAGATTTTCTGTAAGATTGAATTCTAATCAGTGAAATTGATTGTAGCTTCTCATGATAGATATGACAAAGAGGATGTAGTCAAAAAGAAAAAGAATCTACTATCTCCCATCTCTAATGTTTTATTTCTTTGGCAGGGTTACCTTGATCCCGAGTATTTCTTAACACATAAGCTGACAGACAAGAGTGATGTATATAGCCTAGGTGTTGTATTTCTAGAGCTTTTGACAGGGATGCAACCAATCTCACATGGCAAAAACATTGTTCGAGAGGTAATGTTTTATCTGCATCTCTTCCTTGATACTCAGGTTTTGGCCTCCAATTCACATCATATGTATCAAAGTTATTGGATTATTATCAAACTATAAGAGATGAAGGCTGCATATACTTTCTTTCTGTTAAATGAAAATGAAGAGCGAAAGGAAGGTGCTTTTGCTTTTCTGATTAATCTCTAATGACTAATCCCATGCATTGGAATGTGGCATCAGGTAAATATTGCATATCAGTCTGGTATGATATTCTCAGTAATTGATGGGAGAATGGGTTCTTATCCTTCTGAATGTGTGGAGAAGTTTGTGAGTTTGGCCCTCAAAAGTTGCCAAGAGGAGACAGATTCTAGACCTTCAATGGCAGAAGTGGTTCGTGAACTTGAGAAAATATGGCAGATGATGCCAGAGTCTGATAATGGAATCCCAGAGTCCAGTGACACTCTACCTGAAAAAATGACTAGTCCATTCTCCTTGGCTTCGTCTTCTATGGTGAAGAATGCCTATGTGTCATCGGATGTTTCTGGCAGTGACCTTGTCAGTGGAGTCGTTCCCTCCATCACGCCTAGATGAAACAAGACCAACATGGACACCATCTTCATCCACATCTACTTTGTTGGATTTATTGTTATTATATTTTATATTATATATATGTGTACATAATAATATATAGTAACCTTCTTCATATGATCACAATCACACTGCCTTGATTTTGTACAACGTAGAAAAAGGTTAGGGATGATAGTTTGTTGAATGCTATATGGAATTAATGGACCTGGTCGGCTGGTCCTAATCTTAAGCCTGCCAACCAATTATTAGTTGTAATTATCCAAACAATGTCAAATTAAGCTCAGCAAATTAGAAACTTTTCCTTGTCTCATGTAAATGTTTATGTTTATATAAAATCGCAGTAGCAAGAGAGTTTGGAAAATTTGACTCAACAATAAGACTTTGTTTGGTAGAAGTAAAACATTTTCTATTTTCACTCTAGAATATCAAAGATAGCTAAATAACCCTAGCAATACCCTAAATAAAATGGTTAAATAAAAGATGGCTTATTAATCTGAAATTCTTAGGTAAGGTCCAATCCAACCCAACCCAGAATTGGGAGTAGTTGTAGTTGGGTCAAACAAGCAAACAACAAGCTCCCGCCGACGTATGGGTATGGCCCAATTGTGGTGGGCTGAAAATTAAGATGAGAAAAAACTGATGACGTAATCACACACGTACAAGGCCGCGTTGAACGTGTTAGTTTTAGCTAGGGTTTCCGACTTTCTTACGCTATATAAACTAAGCTTTTCTTCTTGTACCCTCTCATTTTCCCTTTTTTTCATTTTGCTGCCGCAGATTTCCAGAGACCTACCGCCATGGGGAGGAGTAAGTTTCTCTCTTTCTCGATTTTTGTATGTGTACTTGAACCAGTTACTCGAAATGAATGATTCCTCTGCTTTCTTGAGAATGGTTGTTTTGTTCTAGGGTTTCTTTGTTAATAATTGATGGTTTATGTTTCTATTTGGTCCGTTTTAGCTCTGATTGGATTGGAATTGGATGTGCAAAACAATTGAGACTTTGGGAATTGTGTGTTTAAGATAGATTTTGAATCGCTGCTTATTCTCTTGTTATTTATCCTTTCATTACTGGACTTGTGGGGGATTGTCTACCCTAGTTAATGATTTAGTATGAATCCTTTGCTTCTGCTGCCTGATATTGAATTCCAAGTGATGAATAAGTTTATATCATTCTCAACATTTGGGCAATTTCACCCTCTTTAAACATTATTTCCTGTATTAATCTTCCTTGGTTATTATTTTCTGTCTGCCTTCATAAATTTGATTTACCTTGTTGCTCTTTTTTACTGCCTTTTGTTATTTCTTTATGCATCCTCTTTTATTATATTTCTGTTAGACCTAAGGACTTTCTCCGTTCACTGATTTTATACTAAAATGTTCATCCCGTTTCTTAAAAGAAATTTATTTCCACCTGGTCTATCCATAAGTTAAATGTTGCTGATGAAAAAAATGCCTTTTTTCATAATTAAATTCTCAGACTTGAAGTGATCTGTCTCTGCTTTTTAATCTATTTAGCAAATGAATTGACTTTCACTATAATTGCTCTGGTTGTCTAGTTTCAGATTTGCAAATAATGTTAATCTTAGAAACTTGGCATCCTTGATTAGTCTGTTGGTTATTTTACACTATTTTGCCATGGTTCGCACTATGAAAGCTGCTGGGCTACTGTAGCCAACTTCTGGAATTGATTCATGATTTATGGTTTGCAGGACCCGCTAGGTGTTATCGTCAGATCAAAAACAAGCCTTACCCAAAGTCACGATATTGCCGTGGTGTTCCTGATCCTAAGATCAGGATTTATGATGTTGGGATGAAAAAGAAAGGTGTGGATGAGTTCCCTTTCTGTGTGCACCTGGTATCTTGGGAGAAAGAAAATGTCTCTAGTGAGGCTCTGGAGGCTGCTCGAATCGCTTGCAACAAATATATGGCCAAGTTTGCTGGAAAGGATGCCTTCCACTTGCGTGTCCGTGTTCACCCATTCCATGTATTGCGTATCAACAAGATGCTTTCATGTGCTGGAGCCGATAGGCTTCAGACTGGCATGCGTGGAGCTTTTGGCAAGCCACAAGGCACTTGTGCTAGAGTAGCCATTGGTCAGGTTCTCCTTTCTGTGCGTTGCAAGGATAGCAACAGCCATCATGCACAGGAGGCACTCCGCCGTGCTAAGTTCAAGTTCCCTGGTAGACAAAAGATTATTGTCAGCAGGAAGTGGTATGCAATTGCTCTTCTCATAGCCTGCTTTTAGGGGCTGCAATCTCTTTAAAATTATTCTATACTTCTTATAATTATTTGGAATTCTAAGTGGCTGAGTTTTCTATGATATTCAGGGGTTTCACGAAGTACAGCCGCTCTGATTACTTGAAATACAAGTCAGAGAACAGGATCATGCCTGATGGTGTTAATGCTAAGGTTTGTTTTTGTGGTTAAATTTTAGATCCTGCCCGTTGGTGTTGCTTCGCTCAATGAGCTTTTTTTGCTTTTTTGTTAATTATATCTTACTGTGAACTTAATAAGACTTGTGTTTGGCGTTGCAGCTTCTTGGATGCCATGGACCTTTGGCAAATCGTGCACCTGGAAGAGCTTTCCTGCCTGCTACCGCTTAAGTTGATAAGTGGCTCCAAAATCTAGAAGTACTTGGGAAAGTCTTAGTAGTATTTTGAGATCTTTAATGTTATTATGTGATGAAAGAGAAACTTTGCTTTGTTGAATATTTAGTGTTGTCTTCCTTTGACTGTAGTACTGTGTTACAATCAATTTCCGCAGATCTTTTTTTTATGGTTCACAATTACTTGAGCAATACTATGGATTATGCAACATTTCAATTCAAGACAAGTTTTGATTGTTTACATTCTGGTATTAACTCAGTCACGTATGTTATGAAGAGTGTATATCATTAATCAGTTGATGGATTATTTATTTCAAATTAGAAGTATTTTAAGTGGCCTTGTAGCCCTAGGTAAGGGATAATAGGTAGGATAAGATCTGATTTGTGAGTTGTGCAAACAAACGGGAATATGTTACATGGAGTGTTTTGTGGTAATGGCTGAAGGATATACATAATGACATTTTGGCTCTGTGCCTCGGACGATTGAATTTGATACAGTAAGCATTGTCGTGTTTTTCCAATATCCTGCATCTTAGTTATTTGCCTCTATAACTATAAGCTGCTTGCGATTAAAATAAATAATGCCAAATTGCCATGTAAGAACATATGGGAAGGATGTTTGCTTCCACATGAGTAATAAATTGGCCATTCTAATGTAGGAGGATTATAATTCGACATAAAATGAAAATGGGATGCTTTTGATTAGTTCAAATTCTCAAGTCTCAACACAACATGCATCTTTTTTTAAGAAAAAAAAAACATCTTTTGAAGAAACAACATGCTTCTTAATGGTGTAATAATCCATGTAGGCCTACGAAGTTTCCAAGCATAGAATGACAATCAATAGTTTCGCCTTTCGCGAAGAAGGGATAGAATTTAGGAAGCAATCAAAGCCCAAAAGCCCAAAATATGGTGGAAAATGGAAACAGTAAGTATTCAACAATTGGGCCAGTGGGCTGTTTGCAAGCTGCAAGGTCTTGGTGGTGAAGTAGAAAATCTGGTAATGAGGATCTTGTAAGAAGGCTTGTTTTTTTTTTTTTGGCAGAAGATCTTGTTAGACTTCGGATTAGAAAAATTAGACGGAAACCGGTGGGGTTGGCGGTGCGCGTTGACACAGAGTGATAAAGGTTTAAACTCAAAATTTCCTGTTTGGCCTATTAGGGAAATCGTATTCCAAAGATTTATATTGGATTTCAGTTGGAAGATGGATTGTGCAAACAAGTAGGAATAGCCGATGGCTTACAGAAGGAGGCAGCAGCAGCAGCAGCAAGAGGCGATATTAGCATCGGAAGCTGCGGCCGACGATTTGGTAGATGTGGAAGTGGATGCAGCCAAAGCCATAAGAGCATCCTCCGCCCACAAAGATTCTTCACTCTCCTCCGCTTACGGCTATGGCTCACTTCATTCCCCTTCTGCTCCCCCTCCTTCATATCCCACCTCCACCCCCACCGCCAAGGTTCTCTCTCTTTCTTTTTACCTGCTCTCTACTTCTATGCTTGTTGAAATTTTTTTCCCAGTGATTCTTTAGAAACCCAAACCTTTTTAATTGGATATAGCTGGTTGTGACTGTAGGATTCCCATTTCCATGAATACGCCTCCACGAAAACTTTAAATGAACCCAAGCAAGGATTTTGGGGTTCTCTCGCTAGGAAAGCTAAAGCCTTTTTGGATGATGATGATCTACAACACCAATTCGAGTCAGAAGGCCGGGCTAAATCGAAGCTGCCTGAAAAGCCAATTCCAGAAAAGGTCTGAATCCAACATCTTTACACTCATTCACTATCACGCTTTTTGTAATTGGTAGCCGCCATACTAATAAGAAGGAGCAGCATGATACTCATTATATTTCCTATCTATTCTAAGTTGTCACTGTTGTTTACCTTGGAATATTTTTTAACTTTGATATATAGTCATCAATTCACTTGTTCCGACCAAGAATTTTCTTAAATCTGGCGTGCAAGCATTGAGTTGAAATGCTTCTTTACTTATATTTGATTATCAGTAATTGCTCCCTGCTATCTGCAGTATCATCATATACCTCAGTCACACTCACATGATAGTCGTCGCAAAACAGACAATCCCACATTGCAGAAGGGCCTCGGTGCAATTGCTTCATCCCTAAGTTATATTGGTAATGCTGTTGAGGTAAGTTCACGAGTACCCTTTAGAAAGGCAAAAATTCAAGGGCTGTTATGCTCTCGTTGTCATTTGCACTTTGTAGCCAAATGTCCACCCAAAAAAAGCATTTCATAGGACTTATTTACATTTCTTTGTAGCCAAATGTTCACCATGTATCAAATATTGTGCATTTCTTCTGTCGTGGAACCAACATGTCTCTTTTGTATCTTCAACTTTATTAGTAACATGTATATTTCCGCTCACTTTGCTTTGCATTTTTCAGGAGGGTCTTACAGTTGTGGAGAATCGAACCGCAGGCATCATTCAAGAAACCCGCAAACATATCAGGAAAAAGCCTGGTGGTTCTATGGTGCCAAATCAGGCAGCTACACAGCCACAAATGCAGCACCAAGTACGAACTTCGATGCAAGCTGATCAAGATATTCAATTGAAGGCATCTCGCGACGTAAGGTGGCAGCTTTGTGTCGCTGGTTCATATGATGGATGTGTTTTGCTGTGTGCGTTGCTCTTAACCTGTGATTGTCTAGCTCTAGAAGCTGCATTACCAGATTGATTCAACAGTATAAAAGTGACATTTTCTTTGAACATGCATAAGATTGTTCCTTCTCCCTTATAAAATAAGTTTTTTTATATTTGCTGTACCCTCTGTGTTATAGATGTCTTGAAAGCCTTAATCATGAGTTCAGCTATTATGGCACGTATAAGAGCAGAAAACATATGAAATGGAATGTTGACTTTTCACTTTCCTCATTTCGAGACTGGTGGTTTTATGGGGGATGTCAAATAAATTTTATAGAAACTTTTTTTCTACTTAATAACTTTTTCTTGAAGTTTGGGTGCATGATTTGGTTCTTTGATGTATAACAGGTTGCAATGGCTATGGCCGCGAAGGCAAAGCTTCTTCTTAGAGAGTTAAAAACTGTCAAAGCTGATTTGGCTTTTGCTAAGGAGAGATGTGCTCAGCTTGAGGAGGAAAATAGAATCCTTCGTGAGAATCGTGAAAGAGGAGACAACCCAGAAGATGATGATTTGGTATGCAGTTTCGTCATCATTGTATCCTGTGTTGTATATATTCAATCTATGGCCTTTTCTTTTTGATTGAAACTTATCTCCTTTTATTGTGTTTTCATAGCAACCGGTTACTTTTTGTCTTTCTTCTTATTCTTTTTTTAACCCATTTATACCTGTACAATGCCTTGTGGAATATATCTTTGTTTCCCTGCATAATATTCCTTATACTGTTACCTGATGTGTTTTTAAATTTTAACCACACTAAAAGTGGAATGATAAAATTGCATCCATTCAAAGATGGGTAGTAAATTTGATCAATTACTGTCAAGTATAGTGATAACTTGAATCTTATCCCTTGTTATTGTGTTTTTATAAAATATGCTCTATCAACTGATTACTTTTTGACTCCCCGTTTTGTTTTTTCCATTTTCACATATATAACTGTGTATCAATTTGCCTTTGCTTGACTTTGATTTCATGACTTTTCCTTTTTTGCCTCGTTTATTTTACAACTGAACTTGATTCTTTGGCACAATAGGGTGTCTGAAATTATAGAAGTTGTATGCATGTATCATTTATCGGCACCTTTCTCTCTCTTGAAGAGGGGAGAACAGTCTGGTAGGAAACAGAAATAAAAGGATTGCCTTATCAGATCAAGCATAGCTGCATTTCAGCTTCCTGACCTGTAATTTACAATCTAAAGAAGTTGAAGTCAAGTTTCTTTTTTAACCATGTAGGATGGAAGGCCTATCTAGCCATCAAAGCATCGTAAGTATGGTAGGCTCGTCATGTAGCCCTAAGTGAAGTTCTAAAATCAAGCCATAGAGAAGAACATAATCAGTTTCTCTGAGATTAGACTCTGACTTAGCATTTAGTGGGCATCTTCTTATTGTTTGATTCCATTTGTTACATAGCTTAGCATCACAGTGGATTGAAAGTGATTATGGAAGCAACTCAGTTTTCGACATGTAAACAATTCCAATATTTTGATTCTCTTTTAATTCCGTTTCAGATACGTCTTCAACTCGAAACACTGTTGGCAGAGAAGGCACGACTAGCCCATGAGAATTCTATCTATGCACGTGAGAATCGCTTCCTGAGGGAGGTTGTTGAATATCACCAACTCACTATGCAAGATGTTGTGTATTTGGATGAGAGCACTGAAGAAGTCACTGAAGTTTACCCTATGAAGGTACCTTCCTTAACCAATATGAACTCCATGCCTGCTACATCAGGTGGATTACCATCTGGGGCATCTGTTGACTCAAGTATGCAAATAACTCGGAATATCTCAGTCCGTCCTGTGCCACCACCGGAGTTTGCTGAGGGTTCCCAAAGTCGTGCCTTGCCAAGCTCTCAAGGTCATATTTAGATGGCAGAGGATGCAAAGCCAAAATTATGAGCTTTCTATTTGAATGGCCTCGTGTCACATTTAATAGATATAATATGTACTTTATGAAGAATTGAGATATTAACAATATAATTTTTTTTTTTATATTTCCTTTGGACTTACATTTTGAATTGTTTAATATCCATGTTTCCCTTGTTGGAGGATGCATAGTATAATAACTTTTGGTTGGGTATTTTAAGCCCTTTGGCTTGATGGTCTTGTATATCTAGTCTAGAGGGAAAAGAAAACTTGTGATTTATGCAGGGAGTGCAATAAACTCAAGCCAGTAGTATTATTTATGCTTTGATCAATGAAGTTTGAAATTGGGATTTATGTAGTTTCTTTCATTAATAATTCACTGCAAATGGCAATGGATGAATTGAGTTTGAGAGAGATGAATTTATATTTGTATTACTATTCTGACAGGCAGAGGAAAACAGCTGACAGCTTAGTTACGGTTTAGAACATGAATTTTATTTGGTACTGTGGTTTCAATACTGGTGGTTTAAGGAAATTATGCAAATGACTGATTGAGTAGTATTTGATTATTGGGTTTATATATAATACACTATCAGTGGAGTTTAGCAGACTGCGCAAACGGGTCTTTGATTTGCGGGGTCTTTGAGGAAATGGCAACGGTGGCGTGGGCTGAATTTTTGCTTTTGTTAGATAATGGGCTGAAATTAAGAAACGATTCGATTGTTGAGAGTTGGGCTAATTAGGGCCGCTCAGGCCCAAGGTCTTTTCTGCATAAATAAGTATATTTCTTTTGAAACTCAAAAAAGGAAAAGGGCGCCATTACAATACCGCTTTTCGAAAATTACGAGTCTAATCAAAGGCTACTTTTTTTTGGCCGCTGCCCAGCTCTGCTCTATCAAATTCCGGTGAGTATTCAGTCTCTCTTCTCCTTCTTGATAACTCTTTCGTTGTTCTCTTTTCTGCAAAATTTTCCATTTTTTCTTGGAATTCTTCTTGTATGTGGTTGGAAAGGAGTCGGATTTTATTTATCTCTAGTATCTGACCGTGGCGGCTTTAAGGAGTTTATGCAAAAGTTTCAGTTTTTGACTTATTTTTATTATTATTATTATGATTCTTCTTAATTTCTTTGGCTTTTATAAAAAGGTGGTTACTTTCTTGGAGGAGAAAGGGTGAAAAGTTAGAATGGTGGAAAACTCTTATGAAGAGGCTCGCCGGAAACGCATCGAGGAAAACAAAAAGAAAATCCAGGTTCGTTATCAGTCTGGTTGATATCAATGCTCAAAACTCGTATGGAAATGTTTTATTCTAATAACTTCTTTTCACTCTCACTCCCATTTAGGAATTAGGTATTTCAAAAATCTCGGATTCTTTGGCCCAAGCTTCAAATTCTCGCAACAAATCCCAATCCCAGGTAAAACTTAGTAATTCACTACTAGTGTATATCTTCACTTGAGTTTATCTTTAACTCAACTGGGCTTTGGCTTTTTTCTCTTCTCCTTATTCATTATAATGTAAATGTACAGCAACGTCTCTCCAAACCCAAACCAAAAGATAGCACATTTGAAGTTAGACGTTCTTCTCGTGCACGTAATCCAGTTCCTTCATATCGTGATGATGTAAGTATCGATTCCGATTATGTGCTGCCAGTTAGAAGGATATAATAAAGCAATGTCTGGTAGTGCTAGGCCAATTTCAGTTTTCATGTATTTTACTTTTACAAGTAGAAACTGAAATTAAACGCCTCTTGCTTCTGATACAGGTGAACATAGACCTTCCAACTTTGCGGAAGAGGTCAAGATCGTATTCATCTTCTTGGGAAAGGTGGAGTTAATTACTCTTGCCAAGTTACCTCTACTTTTTCTTGTTTCATCTTGGATGTTAGTTTTAATTCCATCAGTTTTCAGCTATCTAGCTAGGCCACTAGATGAAGTCAAAATTGCTTCTTATGAAGAAAGGGTCAAGGCTCATAATGCCGCAGAAGATCTGCGAAACAGTTTACCATCTGGGAAACCATCTTTTGTAAAATCAATGGTTAGGTCCCATGTTTACAGTTGTTTTTGGCTGGTAAGTTATTACAAGGATATTTCATTTTAAGACTATTGAGTAAGCCTTGTTCAATAAATCTGCTGCATGTCTAGAAGCATAGGCAACGGGAAACTACGAGCTTACTATACTGACTGCCTTGTTTTTTGGCTACAAGGGCCTACCTTCGAAATTCTGTGAGGACCATCTTTCAAAAAGGGGAACAGAAGATATGGTCTTAGAGGACGAAGATGGTGCAGAATATGGTGCCATCTACATTGGCAAAAGAGCAGGAGTCAGTGGTGGCTGGAGAGCTTTCGCACTGGACCACAAATTGGACGATGGCGATGCTCTGGTTTTTGAATTAGTTCAACCAACCAGATTCAAGGTAAGTATAACTTCATTAGGGCATAAGCTATGCAATGCAAGTAAATTTTATAGCCCTTTGCCCATCCAAGATATACTATTTTAACTTCAATCGATGGAAATCAATTCTACTCTTGCATTTCTCATTCATTTGATTGTCATACTCATCTTAAATAACATCACCCTTCTATTTGACATTTCTCTTGCTGCAAAGCTTGGGCGTATATGAGGTCAAATCTGGTCGGGTTGAGTTTCACATGCCTAGGATTAATATTTTTCTTTCCAGCATGAAGCACTCTTGAAGTTTGATATCAAATCTATTCCATCGTCATCTGGCTCTAGAATTGTAGGGTGACCACTTTAGACATCTAATATATGCTGTCATATGTAAATCAGAACCTTATTAATTGTCCTTGAGTAGACAAGGCTGAAATGTAAGCCAAGAGGCCCAAAACTTTGTTATTCCCCTATGTCCCCATCCTTCACTGGTTTACAAAACTTGAGCAATCCCTCCAGCTTGTTTGAAGCATTCACAGGGCTGGACTCCCCCGTCATACTGATGTTCTACCAGTTTATACATATCATCCTATTTGTTGTTACTTCATAGTGCTGTTTAAGAAGGAATGGTCATGAGAAATAACTATATTCTGCTTCTACTGCAGATTTATATAACTAGGGCATCATCAATCTCGGGTCATGGATGTGAAGACGTCGATGCAAACAAAGGGCTCACTGATTGCACCAAGAAGAAAACCCGTGGGAGCGTGAAGCTTGACTCAGGTTCAAAAAAGAAGAAAGCTACTTCAATTGGAAAGAATAAGGGTTTACCAAGTTCTCAAGAGCTCCAGATAAAAAATGCTAGTGATGATGAGGGAAAGTGTATTAATGTGTCTCAAAGACCAAAAAGGAAAGGCAAAACAACCCGTTAGTATATCAAGGAAGGAAAAGTTGGCCAAAAAAGGGGGAAAGTTTGCCTCTTTTTAGTCCTGGTAAGAAATCTACTCCAAGGTTGTCAAGAGTATAGTATAGAAGAAGAAACAAAAGGCTTTAAAAGTTTCCAATTCAGCACAGCAGTGAAGAAACTAAATTTTGCTCGACTAGAAAAGAGAAGCGACTTGGGTTGCCATGTAGAATTGCTTTCTCAATTCTGAAACCAAACTAATGTCAAACATTGTGACTTTGCCCTACTCGATGTGTTACAAAGTATGCATGTCTCCCCTTTTGTCTTTTTTCTTGTTTTTGTTGTGCTACTGCTATTGGGTTGAACCAGATGGAAGGTAGCTTTGGCATGCTAATGTCAGTGTCTAGTATGGAGCAAAGTACTAGTATATTTCAACCTT
Organism: Corchorus olitorius; assembly: GCA_001974825.2. NCBI lineage: Eukaryota > Viridiplantae > Streptophyta > Magnoliopsida > Malvales > Malvaceae > Corchorus > Corchorus olitorius. Next base: position 67,210 of record AWUE01014657.1, read on the forward strand.
AAAATCAAATTTAGTATTGAAGAGACTAATCTTCATTGGAAAACGGAGTCTGAAAATATAAGACGCATTTTTTTATTTTTTTAATTATTAATTATAAATTTTCGTTCGATGGCGAATCCATTTCCGGAATTCTTGGTTATTCCACGTTATTTAGCGTTCTTGAAGATTATAAATGTTCTTGAGCGTTCTTGAAAATTGCAGAAGATTTGAAATTTTGAAAATAAAGCAAAGGGCAAAACTGTCAAAGAAGGGCGGTGATAAGTAAAAATGGGGCGGTATTTAGCAAAACCCTATTCTGCATTGCTAAACACCGCTCCCTTTTTACTTATCACCGCCCCCCTTTTTACACTTTTGCCCTCTCTTCATATTTTCTTCAAACTTTCTAATTTCAAGAACGCTCAAGAACATTTCTAATCTTCAAGAACGCTAAAGAACGTGAAATAACCAAGAACTCCGAAAATGGATTCAAACGAAAATTTATAATTAATAATTAAAAGAATAAAAAAATAACCGGTGCCGCCCTCCTAGGGCAGCATGACCATGGTGGTGCCTCCCTCCTAGGGCGGCATGACCATGGTGGTGCCGCCCTCCTTGGGCGGCATGACCATGGTGGGCGGCACCGGTTATTTTTTATTTTTTAATTATTAATTATAAATTTTCGTTCGATGGCGAATCCATTTCCGGAATTCTTGGTTATTCCACGTTATTTAGCGTTCTTGAAGATTATAAATGTTTTTGAGCGTTCTTGAAGATTGCAGAGGATTTGAAATTTTGAAAATAAAGCAAATGGCAAAACTGTCAAAGGAGGATGGTGATAAGTAAAAATGGGGCGGTATTTAGCAAAACCCCTATCTATTTAACATCGCTACTTTTATCCAAGAAAACATATATGTTCAGTCATCCTTTGTTGATAAGTGACCATTAACCGTACATCAGAGGCACTACTCTTAAAGAGGAAAAAAGGGTAACAAATGGTAGACTTGACCCAACCTTCATATAAAAAGAAAAGAGCCGAGATAGTTTCAAAGCTTTAAGAATGCATGTCAAAGTTGAAACCCAAGTCAGAAGGATTTGACCGAGAACTAAGTACAAAAGCATGTAAAGTATAATCTAATACAAGAATATCAATAGTTTATACCCATGAATCAACTATTATTGCAGATACATTTATAGCACCAATCCTTTGGAATTTCGGCAGAGTTGAATCGGTAAATCCTAATATCCACACACAATTAATATTTAATTAAAACACACTTAATCATAAATATAGAAATAGTAAATTATGAAAAAAGGATAGCAGGAAGAATAAGGGAGAAAATTCATCGAGGCCTTTTTAGTCACTAGAAAAATGCGAAAAGATCAAAAAAAACCAAAAGGAGACACCACATTAATCTTCAATTTGGCCTTTAAGTAATTTTCATAATCACTAAAAATAATATATAGTATATATATTCTGGTACAGCGCATCCCTTCCTAAATCCATCCAGTAAGGCAACTATATATTTAATCAATTTTTCTGACAAATTAAACAACAATATAGTAAAACAGAACAAGTGCTTCAGCCAAATTAGACTGCAAGCATGGGTATCTATTTTGGCTGTTCTACTTTGGTGTATAAGTTCATAACTGTACATTAAATCTGACAACAGAACTTTGCCCCAAGATTGAAAGAGATGAAATCGGATATGCAAAATACCCTTTCATCTTCTCAGCAAGGGAACAAGTGACCATGGAAGAGTGGCAATGGTGCTACATCTGAACTACAAAATTTGTAAAGGTATTTATGTATAGTACCGATCCAGCTTGCTCATATATGACTATAGTTATAGTTTCATGCCTCAACTTTGATGGCTGTGTCAATAGCATCTATGGAACTATTTTGCTGTGTCCATAGCTGTGCGTATCTTCCTGCCTTTGCCAAGAGAATATCATGTGGCCCCTGTTCAATCACCTTGCCATTCTCCAGAACTATTATCTGCAATACATATATGAGGGAAACGGAAAAGCTTGAGCACCAGAGATATAGTTTAGGGATTAATTAGATGATAGTTCTTTTTGTTTAGGTTTGTCTTTTAGAAAAAAGAAAAGAAAAGAAAAGAAAAGCTAAATATAAAAAGAAGATATAATCAACTATTACCCTTTTAATATCATCTATGCATTATATTTTTTCAGGAGGGGATTTCATAATTTTGTGCACCTAAGTTTTCTCTCCCAAAGGACGTAAACAAATGGTAAGAACTTGAACCGATGTGCAACTTCACAGTTCCACATCGGTATCTTTTCCTGCCTATGTAGACCTTCATGTTAAGAGAAGGCAATAAAATTGCCAAGAACATTTTAGTTTCACTGTCATGCATGCATGGCCATGTTAATTTTTAAGGGCATCCATACCTCATCACACTGCATTGCTGTTGTAAGCCTGTGAGCAATGAAGATTGAAGTTCGATTATTTGCTAGGGACTTTAATGCATTCAATATCTCTGCTTCAGTCGTACTGTCAAGTGCACTAGTAGCTTCATCACACAATCTGTGAATAGAAAAAGAGAGCAAATCATTTATATATATGAAAAACAAAGCAGAAATACTTTCACCCCCAATCTCATTGACCTATATCTTTCTCGCCTAGGGGCATCTCTCTCCCACAAGACAAATATTTTCTCAGGGAAAGGTTAAGAACTGTATTTTCTACTTATTGAGCATTGCTAGGACATCTTTCCAATGCAACTATAATCCCCTTGTTGGCCAAATCTACTAGCATATAAAAAGCTAAAAATAGGGAAATCAAACACTACAAACCAATAATATATTAATACAAGAATAAAGAGTAGTTATAATTATGAATATGTATACTTAATAATTTATATCAAGAAAGAGTACTTTAACCATACCCCCACCCCCCCCCAAAAAAAAAGGATAAGGAAAGAAAGAGTGCTTACAAAATAGCAGGAGCTTTCAGAAATGCACGAGCAAGAGCTACACGTTGTTTCTCACCACCACTCAACTGGCAAGAAAATAACCATTTCCTTTCCGTCAGAGTTATTTAAACAGGAAAGTATCACCAGAATATTGTATAGTGTATTTGAGACGCCATAATAATATCCAAGCATTAGGCCCCAAAAGCTTTTACTGAGGCGTCATACGACCATAATGCATCAAACAATAATGAAAAGAAACGCCTCTCACCTTAAGCCCTCGTTCCCCAACCACAGTTGAATACTTTTCAGGGAAGTTCATGATGGTGTCATGAATTGCAGCCCGTTTAGCAGCATCATAAACCTATATGGAAACAAGTGTTAGGCTGAAAAAGCATAAGATATAAGAAATTATCAAACTCAGAGATTAACCTCTTCTTTTGTTGCTGTAAGACGGCCATAGTGAATATTGTGAAATATCGTATCATTAAAAAGTACCTGCCAATTGAGCACAATTCATGTTCTTCACTGATCTATGAAGGAATAAGAAAAACAAACACAAATTAATCTATTGAACTAACAGTATCTTGTGGGACAACACCAATAGAGTTCCGAAGGCTATCAACGGTTACATCCCGTATGTCTTGACCATCAATCGTGATCTGTAGAGAAACACAATAGTCAGTATCATGGGCAAATGAGTCAAATTTGAAAAAGGTGTCCATATATCTTAAGATAAATCAACGATTTCTCATTTTAAATGAAATGCATGCAAGCTGTTACCAGCATGCCAAGTAGAGGAGCTTAAGCTAAGGAGCTTAATAAATTTAAAGTGATTGCCAAAATTAGAACCTTGTATTGAGAACATATATAGTACTTAAGGTACAAGTAAAAAAAGGTATTTGATCTTACACTTCCTGAATGAGTATCGAAGAACCTGAAGAGCAATCTAAGAATGGTTGACTTGCCTGAAAGCATATTCAAATTAAAAATTATCAATAGAATTTCAGGGGGATTGAGAAATACAAGAAGATGCAAGAGTTTCAATATAAAAGCCACGGTGAGCCATATTGACTTTTGAGATGATTGACTGATGGACAATAAAGGCAAGTATAAAAAGTTGTAGTCATAGAGCATCTCACGACAATGTTGCACATTTAACACCCCATGAACCCCTACAATTCTCCAAAAAAACAAGAGACAGAGAGGAAAAAATAAAAAAGAAGCCATGTAGTGAAGATTTCAACAAACACATACTGGATGGCCCCCAGTTAATAGGGAAATCACAAAGTTAACGCATTCGAAGTGGGAATAGTTGCCTCAAACGACTCTTGGGAGTATGAGCATCCGACTTATGACACAATCATAACAGTACGTCAGCCATGGCTTGGATGGCATGTACATTAAGGTTAACAATTGCTCAAATTAAATGCAAATACCAATTATGAGTTTACACCCACTGAGGTCTTACCACTTCCACTAGTTCCAACAATAGCCACACTTTTCCCAGCCGGTACAATAAAAGATATCCCATCAAGAATCTTTCTTTCTGCCAGGTAACTGGAAAAAAAAGGCACATTAGCAATCTATCATCAAAGGAGACACCAAATAAACAATTAAAAATTAAAATTTGTGTATCACATTACGTGATTAAGTTACTTAAAATGATCAATATGTACTTAATATATCTCTGGATCATACCCAACCCAACTGGGCTTGATTGTCAAAACTAGTGATATGAAGTACAGGCTATATAATCTGGAGAAAGGTGTACAGTTAGGCTCTTGCCATGGCCACCTTAAACTACGGATGTCAGCTAAAGAACACTTTCAGCTGGTTGCCCCAGGTAAAAAACTTTTGGATGAGCTCGGCTGATTGCTCAAACTGTGGTAATTTTGAACCACCCACATAAGTAGAACACTAAAATAAAACCTCACCCCTTTCCAACTTATAGTTTGTAATATCTAGACAAGGGAATCCACCATCTCTCCATTTCCCTTACTTTTCTTTCCTTTTCCTTCTCCCACAATCCTGACATAGGGTAAAGTCTGAACTATTACAGGAGCTAGTATCCTAGCAGTATGTATAAGTAAAAGCAGAGGCAACAATATATACAATGAAGGGGGATTGGACATTTTCATAATACAGTGCAGCTCCTTTATTTATAGAAAAAGAAATTTCTAAAAGGAGGACAAATGACTGACTGGGGGGATTTTAAGCATCGTATGAATATGCAACTTGCCTATTTACAATGAGAGTAATATACTAACTACCAGATGTTGCCTTCAGAATATAACTGATTGTAAAGATATGCTAGTCACCTGAAATGCACTTTGTCGAACAGAATGCTTCCCCCATTTAGCTTCAGAGGCTTTGCATCTTTCTTATCACTAATCTCAGCCCTCTCCTGCAGCAATAATTGTGTTGAAAATTACATTACAGAGATAACAGAACTACAGCCAGCAGAGTTAAATTCATCTGTGCACTTCGTGTCACCATTATTACTAGCCAGGATGTCTAAAATAGAAAAAAGAAACAAATATATTCTCCTCGTTCTCTGTTCTTAATTTACTTTTTGATAAATGGGTTGATGATTGCTCTCCTAACCTAAAAACTTGGTAATAACAAGAACATGACCAAAAGAAAGTGATAAAGCATCAAAGGCAACATTTTGAGAGACACTCTTAATCTATGTGTGAGCATCTTAAAGGAGTACCTCAAGTAATTGAAACATAGATTTCATGTCAACAAGACTCTGTATGGTCTCACGATAAACACTTCCAAGGAAATTGAGTGGGAGAGAGAGCTGGAAAAGTAGCCCATTCACCATAACCTGTATTTTCAAGTTCAAAATTGTGCACACAACATCATTCAACAACTTTACTCAATTGAATTTGTTCTGAAAAGCAAAGGGAAAAAATTCAATTCGCATCCAAAAAATGTCATGAAAAAGTTTACCAGATCACCAACTGTCATTTGGCCATTCATGATTCCATTTGAACACAACACCATAGCTGTAGATAAAGCCGCACTAAATATCACATTCTGGCCAAAATTCAGAAAAGCAAGACTTCGTTGCGTTTTCAAGGCAGCATCTTCATACCCTGAAAAAAAGAAAGAAAAAGGCACAAGTCACAAAGCAACATCAGAGAGAGTGTGCAGAACAAAAAGCATACAAGTTAGACAATTTTGCTTTCTTTTTTTCAATCTGTGTTCAGAAAGGTCACTAGAAGATCTTCTAGTAACATGAATATCCAAAGAGGCCAGCGACCACATTACTAAAGTTCATTTCACATGTTAGCTTAGACAATGCCAAAAGTAGCCAGCCTCTCAGGATTACTATTTCTAAGTACTAATGGTGAGAAGCAAGAAAAAGCAGGTACACAAACTCCTGAATGTTCTTAGGTCTAAGTTTTGGAACATGGAAGCATGTCAAGCGCTCATGCTCATATCCAATAAGCAACTGATCAGCAGAAATCTAGATATGTATCCTCTACACAACAAATTATTAAACAGCTGAAAGTGTTGAATATGCAATAATCCAACATCATATCTAGTTAGAAAATTGAGCAAACTTTAGTTCTTCCAAGGTTACTAGCAATGCAGAAGCTCCACATAATTTAGAAAAAATCAGCAGAGGGCTGCATTAGGATTTTGTGGTCAGATATTATCAATCTACTTTAATGATGTCTCTACTAAATGAAAATTTATAACTTTGCTGTACATAGAGATTGCGAGGAGGCTTGCTTTAGAGATACATGCCTGAATTAATTCAAACAAAATTAAGTTGTTCAGGAATTTGGTTGTCAATATCAGCTTTTAGAATCTACTGGGTCTTGGATGAGCCAGTTTACTAGAGCATTCCAGATGAATGGGAGTTACTTGCACTTTAAAATTTCTACAGTCTACCTAAATAACTTACTCTTTAAGAACTCATCATACTTTTCAGCCTCATAAGCTTCATTGTTGAAATATTTAACAGTCTGAAATACAAGACAGAAGAAACAACAATAAATAAGGCATTAAGATAGAGCCATATAAAGGGAGAAAAAAAGAATCCTAATCAAACATGAAAAAAAAGAATAAGAAGAAGAAGAAGAAAAAGAAGAAGAGGGAAAATGACCACAAATTAACATTAAAATAGAAAACCTTCATTAATGAGAAACACCCTTACCTCATAATTAATCAGTGAATCAATGGCCCTTGTACTTGCATCGTTATCGGCTTTATTCATGACCTTCCTAAACTTGGTTCTCCACTGAAAATAAAAAGAAAAGCTTAGGCAAATAAGAAGTTTCCCTCACAAGCTGCATTAAGGATGCTGATAAAGCATTGGCAAGAAATACAGTACCTGTGTCACAGTCAAAGTAAAAGCAACATATCCAGCGACCGAGAGTGAAGTTATCCATGCAAAAGGTGCTCCAAATTTGTATGCTAGAATACCTGATACCATAGATATCTGGAAGGATAGATATTAACTCTGTTGATTATGTCAAGAAACTGAGAAGCAAGATTAATGTATAAACATATATCTGAACACTCTTATGACAGAAAGATTGAATACTAGTGTTCATGGTGGATGGCAGAAAGATCCGGTGGACATAGTGGATAGCAGCATATGAAAGTAGAAATTAACATTTAAAAAGTTGATTGCTCATAAAAAATTGATCCAAAGCCATACCTCTAAAAAAGTGGGCACAACATTGAACACCATAGCTGAAAGAATAAAGTTTATTGCACGGCTACCACGGTCAATTATTCTATTTAGGGCCCCTGTTTCTCGACTGAAATACAGTGACAAAAGAATAAGAAGCAGGAGCACACAATTTAACTGCTTGAGGTAAACTGTATAACTGCTACAACAAGTTTGAGCATAACAAGACAGTAAACAAGCTGTTCAGGCGTTTGTGGCAATACCTAAGATGGTAGCCAAGATCAAGGTCATGTAAATGTGAAAAGACCTGCAAAGAGTAATAGAAGAAGAATAGGATTGTAGCGAAGTTAACTTGAGTGAAACATGAAAAAGCTGCATTATTTATGCTGTAAGAAGTGTAAGTATCGTGAAAGCAGACATACCTTTCTGGAAACAGAGCGGATGGTACGTAATGCTACTTTGGAGAAGACAACAGTACGCAGTTCTGCCACAAGAGAGTGGAACAAATTTATTATTATATGTATCATGTATGTATATATATTAGTAAGTTATGTTGTAATGAAGAAAAAGAAAACCAGATACCATTGAAAGCAGCGGCTCCAGCGCGGGCAATGCCATAACCAATCAAGACCGCAGTAGGGGTAGCAAAAAGGGCGACAAGAGTAGAGTTGGCAAGAGCAGTGGCGTTGGGCGTGGTCAACCAATCAACAGCAAGCTTGAAGAGGAAGGGAACCTGGACGTTCAAAAGCTTAGCCCCAATAAGAAATCCGAGGGCAGTCATCACCCTTAAACGGAACTCCCAGTTATCCTTCATCCACAAGTAGCCAGCAAGAGTGCGCAGAATTTTCATGTCGGCAACTTGTTGTTTCTCAGTAACAGATGATGCTAATGATGCTTTGGTTTGGGCTTTGTCATCATCATTACTTGAGGCTGAAGATGAGAACAATAAGCGCCCGTTTATCATTGAGCCCTGCCTCCAAGAAATTTGCAGAGTAAGGGTATTACTAACTAAATTAAAAACAAATTAATAATAATAAGAAAGAAGATTGCGTTTGAAATCGACAAACCAGCTGGTGGGAGGGCGTGGAGGAGGAGGAGAAAGAAGAATCGGAAAGAAAGCAGTTAATATTGGCATTTCTGTTGATGAGATTCCACGAGTATGCTCTTCTACTGTTGTTGGTGTAGAGAGTGTGATTTTTCCCAAAAATTGAGCTGCTGCTGCTGCTGCCGCCGGCGGCTGCTCTAAGTGGAGCATGATTAGAATGCAAAGCGCAGGAAGATAGGAGAGGAGTATGGTTTAGTGCATCTGGACGCAACGCTAATAGCGCTCGAACTCTCAAGCCCTTCGATGCACTCCACATTATCCTCCTTCTACGATCAATCAACAATACTCAAAAATTCAGATACCGAATGAATCCCTAAAAAATCTCTCTTTCTATTAGTATTAAAAGAAAAACGGAGGGGATGGACGCCGGAGTGGCGGAGTCGAAGAAGAGAAGTTTGTCCTGTAATTAAAGATATTGGATGGCCCAAAAAACAAAATTAAATGAGATTCGGAAGAGGCCCAGTTTTGTATTACGTGTTTTTGCGGCGCGGGTCGGAACTCGGAAAGTGAAGCCTTAACAAAAATCCTGCCTCCATCCCCTCCAAGTAGTACATTTTTCATCTTATCTCATCATCATTGTCAACGGTCTTGGGTAAGTGGGTAAGAATTTGAATTTATAGCGGAACATAACATACAGTACTAACTGTAATACTAGTACAGTAGTACTATTATTATCATCTTCATTAATAAGATTAAAATTAAGAAGAATTGTACTCTAAATTTATTACTGATCCATGGCCAAAAGAAAAAAATTTAGTACTAATCATTGATTAGTGAATACAAAAGATTGTGGTATATGTGCACCTTACTATCCATCACTCACAATTTAGTAATTCCCAATCACAAATTCACAATGGTTGTATTCTAAAAGCGAGGGGTAGGCCGTAGGCCTAGCAATTGACATGTCATTTTGTCCCTTGTCAACTGCTTGGCTACTTGGTTTTTGGTTATTGCCTAGCTGCTTCCTTATCTTCTTTTCTTATCCACCATTCAACATTTCACCTCCCCGCATCTGTAATTCTTCATGGACTTGCTCCTTGTGTTACTTTTCTTTCATTAGAAACATCTCACAGAAAGAAAAAAGATGGCCACTGCTGCATTCTGTTCACAGTTGCAGCCAGTCCGGGTGAATTGGCAGCGCAAAAGCAGCAGCAGCATATTAAGAGAAATGAGCCTAGGGTTTAGAGCTACAGGTGGACATAGTAAGAACAAGAGAAGTGGATTAATGGTGAAATGCACTAGTAGTGAGGGGGGAGTAGGAATAGGCGACTTCATTGGAGGAGATCTATTGAAATTTGATCTGGGGCGTTGGCTATCGGATGTGGAAGAGCACAAAGCTCTTGCTATCTATACGCCGCACGAAGGAGGCTACGAGGGTCGCTACCTGACCCGCCTGCGATACCAGGGATACTATTTCCTTGACCTGACGGCTCGTGGGCTTGGTGACCCCGAGACAACCCTCACCAAGATCCATCCTGTTTGCCCTGTATTAATTATTTCTGCTAATTACTTTAATAATTTTGTGCTCTGCCTCTTCTGCTATAGTCTATACATACATACATTCAACTTACATATCTAATAATTAAATACAGCCTCATGTTGGGAAGCAACCTATAGCCAGATGGTATTTTCCGCCAGAAGTTGATTTTAGGCTCCAGGCATTGCCTCCCGATGCTAAAGGACTTGTTGTGTGGATTATTGAAGCTAAGGTATATCATATTATATCTCTATCTATATATATTTATGCACAAAATGATTTTCCTTCTTCCCCATCAAAACCAACGGTCCTTACTCCTTAATTAATTTGCATATATATATGTGTTATTATTATAGGTTCTGTCCAAGTCGGAGCTGCAGTTTCTTGCTTTGCTTCCCACCCTGCGACCTAAAGTCAGGGTTATTGCCGAGTGTGGAAACTGGTAATTAATTATTTAATAATTAAAGCCTCTCATTTTTCCGTTTTATTAAAACAGCATAGCAGCAGCAACTATATTATAAATTCCACACTTAAAGTTGTATCCCTATATATGAATCAGATTGAATGAATTATATATGATCAGCTTGTTAATTTGTTGTGACATGAACAACGCATGCAGGAGAAAATTCATGTGGAAACCACTCAAAGAAATTGCAGGACTTTCCGCTGAGCAGGGAGCTTGAACAAAATTAGTAACCTGGAAATAGCACTGGTTGAGAGATACAAGGTAGCTGGAGCTGGAGGCGAAAACACTCCTGATTCATAGAGAGATTAATTGAACTCTCCAACTTCCACTTTGATCAATCGTACATTCCCCTGTCAGTAAATATTCCAGATAATGCATATGTAGTCACCAAATTCAATTCAATCCCCTAATTTCTACCTGCTTTCGCACAGCTTTGCCTTTGCCTTTGCCACGCGCAAATATTCATTTTTTACATGATTGGATGATTTGGATCACATCATATGACAAGAGTGACAAGCCTTTTCAAATGAATTAAGCTGCCTTATTAGCCTTGCACCATATATGACTATGAACATTTTTTTTTGGATAAATATGTATGTATTCATCCGAAGTAGCAGGAACAAGAACTGCTACCAATCAACCAAATACAATGAAATAAGTTGCAAAGCAACTACCAGTTTAAATGCAAACCCCAATTGTTACAAAGAAATGTGTTTACAGAGTCTCTAGCCACATTACTAAAACCATTAAGTTTAAATTTGAGAATATCTGAAATTGCAGTAAAAACTTGATCTACAGTCTGCATTCTCCTTTGGAATATTCTGGCATTCCTCTCTCTCCAGATCGAGTAACAATAAGCGTTCCAAGCCAGCTTCAAAACTAATGAGATGAAGGATTTACCCTTGATGCGTGTAACAGCCCACTGCAATTCTCCATGCCAATCCTTCACTGCTCTATTTAAGTGGCAAGCCCTCAAGATACGTTCCCAAAGCAATCTAGAGAATTCACAAGAAAAGAATATGTGATCTCTAGATTCAGGACATAGACCACAAAGCACACAAACAACAGAGTCAATAGGTATAT
>AWUE01014658.1:0-15463 GCA_001974825.2 Corchorus olitorius
GACGGCAAGAAGGTTGTTGTCCGACGGCAGAGACTCGAGGAGATTTCTGAGGAGAAACTCGAAGGCCTTTTTGGGTTTCAAACTAGAAACCTTCAAAATCGAGTTAAGGGTAGTGTAAAATGTTGAAGAGGGTAGTGTTTGAGTGTGAGCGGCGGTGAGGGTAAGGAAGAGTGAGCGGCGGTGAGAGTAAGGAAGAGTGAGCTAGCGGCTGTTGTGTTGAGGTTTGGAAAAAGAAAAACCTACTTGAAGCTTCTTTAGCTTTTATACTAACATGTTTGCTACGGACCCTAATTTCTGATTAGCTACGGGCATGCCGTAGCAACCTAATTTCTGCTATTTACTTATAAAATCAATTTGAAAGAATTTTTTTTTCCGTTAATTTTTTCATCTTTGTCTAACTTTGCCATTTAAGAAGTTCGTAGTAAAACCGTAGCTAAACTCGTAGCAGAAATTCTCACAGCAAAATGCGTATGAAATTTGCAGTAATTTCGTAGCACTTTGCTACGGATGAGCCCGTAGCACCACTTTTCAATGAAAATAAATTGATTCCCGCCAATTAAAAATTTCCCGCGTGTTAGTTTGCTACGGGATTTGCTACGGAGAGCTACGAATCTGTAGCAAATGCATCTCTTTACCCGTATCTAGTTCGTAGCTATTGAGATAAATTAACTAATTTTTTCGGTATTTTTGTGTCCGTAGTGCTTCCGTAGCAATCCCGTAGCTAATATGTCTTATTTGCTACGGGTTTGTTCGTATCAAAATTTGTCCGTCGCAATAGACTATGTTTTCTAGTAGTGATTTCTGCATTCTGTTGGCTAAGATCTTAGTGATGCATCGGTACAAAATAGTACAACATGCAATAGGTCTAAATTCAGTGATGAACTTAGGGCTAGAGACTTTAGGAACAAGTGCAATAGCTGTAGAGTTAAAAGCAGGGAGAAGAGAACCTGAGTTAAAGAAGTATAAAACCGCCTCAACAACATCCTCTTGAACTATGCTCCATGCCATTTTGAAAAAATGAGCATTAAATCCATCAGGGCCTGGCGCTTTGTCACTGCTCATGGAAAAGAAAGTAGATATGACCTCCTCCTTTGTAATAGGTGCAATAAGAGACTGTTGCAAGTCTTCTGGAATTATATCCTGCAGAATGTCCTTCAAAAGATCAACAACACACCCCTGAACATTGACATCTTTCTTCCCAAGCAGATTTTCATAGAAATGAATGGCCTCATTAGATATCTGTTGGAAAGTTTCCAATTTATCACCATTAGAAGAATGAAGAGATCTGATGGTGTTAGTGTTACTTTTCATAGTAACCATTTTGTGAAAAAATTTAGTATTTTGATCACCCTCCTGAATCCATTGAACTCTAGACTTCTGTCTATAGAAACTTTCCTCAACCAACAAAAGATCCTGCAATTCTTTTGTCTTGACTTTGAGCTCAGCCATCAAATGAGGAGAATTAGATTGAAGCAATGCAGTCTGCAAAGAACCAACCTCTTCTCTCTTCTGATTCACTCGAGTGGATAATTGCCCATAGTGATCTTTATTAAACTGCTTGAGAATAGGCTTCAATCTTTTAAGCTTCCTAAAGAGGCAAACCATAGGATCTTTCCCATGAACAGGTTGAACCCATGATTGTTCAACAGTAGGAAGAAATAAATCATGCTTAGTCCAAAGATTGAAAAACCTGAATGGTTTGGGAGGAGAAAAGCAACGTGAATCCATCTTCACTATTACAGCACAATGATCAGAGACTTCCGGAGCCAAGAACTCAACAAAAGTGTCTTGAAAAGTTTCCAGCCAACAGATATTCACTAAAGCTCTATCAAGCTTTCTAGCAATAAACCGATCATCTCCATCTCGTTTGTTACTCCAGGTAAACAAGGTCCCGAATACATATGATCAACAAAATCCAGCTGTGAAATGCATCCATTAAAATCATCTATATCTGTACCAGCAACTTGTAAACCATTATAGTCGGAGCTCTCCTCAACTTTAGTGATAATATTATAATCACCAGCAGCTAACCAGGGGTTGTTTCCAACAGTATGAGAGACATCAAGCAATTGTTGCCAAAGTCTTCTCCTAGCCACCTCATTATTAGCTCCATAAATAGCAGAAAAATAAAATTTCTTGCCATGATAATCAACATGACAAGTGACACATTGATCGCATGCAGCAATAATATCAACCTGATAACTAGCTTTCCATAAGAACCAAATTCTACCGTTTACAGCATAATCATAATTGCAATAAGATTTCCAACCAGCAAAGGATTTAGAAATGATACCTGCTGAATTGTGCACCTTAACTCGAGTTTCTAAGAGACAAACAATATCCACTTGAAGCTTTCTGATTCTCTTTATTACCTCAGACTGCTTTATTGGGTTGTTTAAACCCCTTGTGTTCCATATTAGGAACGTCATTTAGAAATAGACTTTGGAGAACCATGAGAAGCAGCAGAAGCTGCCGTCCCACTCCTAACTTTAGACTTAGCCTGGTTGTTTTTAGTTTTTGACTTAACTTGTAGTAGAATTTGCGTGAGCTTTTCAGAGGCAACTCTAGGTTTCCTCACATAACCTGTATATATGACTATGAACATTACGGCATTACTAATGCGGAGGGGTTGACTTAATTTATTTCATTTTCCCTTTTTTGTAGGATATATGAGGAAAAATTCATGGTCATCTTCTCGTGAAATGGAACTAATTAACTAAGCTAAAATTCCATATAAGCCTTAGCCAACCCTTCATTTTTTGCTCTGCGAAAAGTGGCCAACTGGCCAAGCATAGCAATGAAAGTCTAACTGGACATACAAGTGTGACTTGTATGTGAATCAAATAACTGGTCCAGATCCAAGGGTGTTGGGCCAACTCACAACCCAAGCCGAAATACGGCCTGATTTGTAAGCTTAAATGGATTGGGTTTAACTGAGCACTGAGCAACCACTATTAGAAAGACTGGAATGTTCTGCCAAGTGAGATTGTTGAAGCTGCCTCGCCAGTCGCCAGTCGCCACGTGAAACTTGCACTACCTTACCTTGTGAAGTTTTTGTGTAGATTGAAGAGAATGAAAATGGACTCGCAACATCATGTCATGTTGCTAGAACTAGAAAGTGCAGACCCATTGCATCAATTTCTACATGAAATAGTTGAGCAACTAGCTTTCATTATGCATGACTCGAGAATTGAATTAGTGATGATGAATATGATCCTATTCTATTAAAACTTTAAAGTAGCCATTTGGTTAGCTTCACAATTTGTTTCACAAGGAGGCCCAAATTCGGCCCAGATTATGCGTGATTAGCACCATAGCAACGGCTCAGATACTCATCCCTTTTTTTCACGCAGATCGATACTCTTAGCCGTCGATAAAATCTAATCCTACGACTCACATTAGCCCTCGCCAAAATTTTCGAAACCAACCCCCCGCCCCCCAATTTGTCCACTTTACGCCTTACGGCAGTGAGTGGCACTTCCGTAAAATTCAACCCTAAATTTTTACATTAACAAAACAGAAAACAGTCATATTGCCAAAAAAAAAAAAAACAGAAAACAGTCAAAACACACACCAGATGAGCTCTCTCTCACTCCTCTCTCTTATCACATTGCACCAATTTTGATCTCGACTCAGAGTTTCCGCTTGATTTTTTGGTTTAATCTGCAGAAATGGTGAGTTTATGTTTCTTGATTTGCTTGGTTTTGCATTAGATCTGTTTCAGTTCCTGTTCCCATTGCAGCGTCCACTTTTCAGTTTTCTATTTGTTTTATGGATTCGGTAATGGGAAGTGTCTTTATTGTGTTTGGTTTTACTCTTACTGGCCTTGATTACATCGCCGTTTCCTTATCATTTTAGTAGTAAGTATGCAGCAGAGATGGAGAGTTATGGTTTTGTAAATAGTTGGGATCTGGCGCATTAATTGTTTATTAAATCTTCCAATATGAACGCAGCGACATTGAATTGCCTTTCTTTTACACTTTTTGCATGATTTTGATTTTAGATCTGCTGTTGATTTGCGCTAATTTTTGTGTTTTTCTTTTCTTGTTTTTGTTTTTGTGTTTAACAGCCACTCAGACTTGAAATTAAGGTGTGCATTAGTTGTTTCTTTTGAATTCAGCTTTATGCGCTGATTTAGATCTTGTTACTTTGGTATGAATGCTTTTGAATGCTGTGCGAGTAATGTTATGAATTGTGATGTTAGGATCGGAGGAAATTTGCTCAAAGATCAAAGAGAGTGAAATCCGTAGATCTCCATTTAACAGAACCATGGTAACTATTAACATATTCAGTTTCCCTTTTATTTATTTTGACCTTTAAAATTTTGAAGATAAATTTTGATTTATTATGATTGTTATGTCAGGATTCTAGCAAGTTTGTATTCTGGATCTGTGTGTATCTGGAACTACCAGTTACAGGTATGGTAATTCTGTTACTTGTAATATTGACAATCAGAATTATAGTTTTTGCTGTGCTAGAAGTTTACTGAACTGCCACTATCTGGAAGAATGGGGTGAAAAAGTGGAAATGTTGGAGGGTTACTGTTTCTGTGTAAAATTTAGACAAATAACTATTTGAAAACCTGTTGAAGTTTGATCTTTCTATCTATGTTTAGACTAGTCTACAATATTGACAATAAATGAATACTTAATTGTTTGATTGTAATGTATAATGCACTTATATCTTATAGGTAATATTTGCTGCCATATTTGCCTACTTGGCCTTAATTGTACTTATCCTTGTCATGCAATGATTTGTTGATACTAAGATATTAAGTGTATACAGCTACAGGCTGTCTGACATTTTATTTTTCTCCTATTCACTCTCGTTGTAACTTTTTTCTATGCTTTATTTTTGTTCGTTGTTGCATGAAAACGGCAGCAAGCTAGAGCATGAAGATATTGCATAAAGTATTTAACTTTCTTTTCTAGAAACTGGTGATGGTAAGAATATGCATGTGGTTAGCTTTCATGTAACTTGAATTTCATGGCTTCATATAGAAACGTGAAATCATATAACTTTCTTTTTCTGGTGTATTTGTTACTCGTGACAGAATCCCTGATAACCTCCCCCTTATTGATTTTTCTAGGTACCTGTGGCTGTGATTGTGATATCAAGCTTTGATGTCATTTTTCATAGAATCAATACAATATTAAGCAAGAATATGAAGGGAAATGGAGTGAGAAACGTTTAGCGACATGTGCCCCCATACTAAATGCGCAGCTGTTAATTCTAACTCTCCTCGATTAGTTCAAGCAGGTCAAGAAATCATACTATTCACATATGATGTTGAATATAAGGTGAGCTCCTCAACTATAAATATTAATTGTTAATTGTTTCTGTTTCAATAGTTGGCTCAAAAAACCTATAAGTGGTAATAATTTGTGTTGGGATAATGCTGCAGGCTAACTATAAATGTCATTTTTGCTTTATGAGACTCAAATTTTGAAATTGCAGGTATGTCAGTTTGACAGTCCATGAACTTGGTCTGTGATGAGAAGGTGCTGTTAAAGCTGTTGTGAAAGCAAAGGAACTTTTTGAAGTTATAGCAGACTATGAAAACATGCTATATCTGTTTATATGCCACCTCAACACCCTAATTGAGGCGATATTGTGAAAGGATTTTAAGAGTCCGCTCAAGTGGTTGGACATAAGGCATTTTTTGTCAACTTTGCAGCTCAAAGCGTTGTTCCTAAAGGACCTGATTGGGGCGGTGGAAACTGGGGAATTAAGACCCCTACAAACTAAAGAGTATACCTCAATGGGAGCTTGCCACAGAAGTTATGCCCTACATAAAGACTGATGATGGTGCCATTCCATCAGTTATCACAGATCATATTGGGGTTTTACCTTGGTTCAATTAAAGGAAGAGGCGATATTTTTGAAGTAAGGGGGGACAGCTTGGTCAAAGGCCTTCATACCTGCAGCAGGTGACAATAAGCCAAATGGAGTTCATATGTCTATGGATAAACCTATAGATAAGTAAGGGAATTGTAGGTAGGTGTCTAATTGTATCATTTATTTGGATACGTCACACGTGCGTGTTTATGATGTAGCTTCCCTTCTTCATTTCAACTTTTTTTTTTCCCCAGGTTCCACGTGGGGCAGCAGCTGCCGTATGATTCAAGAATGGACTAGCCTACCTTGAGCAGAATCAACTTCCAGATGCATTATCCTTCTTTGATGAAGCTTTTCTGGCACTGACTAAGGATAACTCTCATGGAGCTGATATTACGGCTCAAGCTACCATTTGTGCTCAGTACAAGATAGCAGTGACACTTCTTCAGGTATGTTATTGTTTACCAGGCACCAAATGAATTATAAATCGAGTCAAGCCATCCAACCAACTTCCGTTAGTTGGAAGTGTTTAAATGTTTCATTTATTTCGAGACGTGGTTATGATGTAGCTTCCCTTGTTCTTCATTTCAACAATATTTTTTCTTTTCAGGTTCCACATGTGGCAGCAGCTGCTGTATGATTTAAGAATGGACTTGCTCACCTTGAGCCGAATCAACTTCCAGATGTATTATCCTTCTTTGATGAAGCTTTTCTGGCACTGGCTATGTATAACTCTCATGGAGCTAATAAAACGGCTCAAGCTACCATTTGTGCTCAGTACAAGATAGCAGTAACACTTCTTCAGGTAGGTTATTGTTTTCCAGTCGCCAAATGAATTAGAAATTGAGTCAAGCCATCCGAAGAACAATATCATTCGTCTTTTAATTGTTTGTAAGGTAAAACTCCATAATCGATTGATGACGATATTTTATGATATTTCAAATATCTTAGCTTTTAAGCATCATGTGAGCTGTTAATCTGAAATTATCATTTTGTTAATCAACAACATAGCATGATGAAGATATTGCGTTGCATCTCATTTGTGCTTCAAGAGTCTTATGATTACATCTTGCAGGTGCATACTGATTCGGAATTGTAGCAAATTTTTGCAGCCATAGATGCCTTCATATATTGCATCTTGTCTCTCAATCTGGGGTTAGTCCTGCATTTCTATACATGCATTCAGCTTCACTCAGTCCTGGAACATGGGATCTTACATTTGAAGTGGCAAATGTCCAGCTGAATATGGGGTAAGTGATCTTATGTAGGATTGCCTTTGGATTCTTGCTTCGTTGTCATGATTAACATGTTGATGTTTCAGTGCTTTAGCACCGTTGATTAGATGATAATTTTTTATTGTGCAGGCACCGTTTTGAGGCCTCAGACCACTTGACGCTTAGTGTGATATCTCATGTTAATGTACATTCTCCAAATTGCTAATAATGATGTTACTTCCACAATTGAAATATCATTCTCATCCTTTGTCATCTTGGTTTCTACTTTCCTTTTTCCATACTTAATCTTGTTTTATTTGTTTCTTTCAGAATTCTAATAATGATGCAAACTGTGGCCTCTAAAAATCTAAAAATTGGATGAGTCCTTCAGCATGGTAGCTTGCATGGCACCCTTGCCTCTTCGCTCTCTTCTAGCCGGTGACTGTGAGATTGAAAACGATTTTGATGTAGGCGGTGATGGTTCACTTCGAATGTTGCAAGCAGCTGCTGCAGCCAATCTTGCTCAAGCCATTGTTATAACATTATTAGAAGAGTGTGATAAGATCTTTGGGGTAAGCTGAATTTCATCTTCTTTTTCATGTCTGCTTCTGATATGGCTTTCTGTAGTCACCATATAGACGTACATATACCGCATAGATATTTTAACTGTAAGGATTTACATTTAGTTCACAATTGATATGTTTTATTTTCTATTTTGTTCTTTCTGAACCTACATGATTGTTAAGTCAGAAGTGCTCATCTCATCTTGGTCTTTATGTGCTATAATTGTTATAGAATCTAAATTAACCAGGTTTCTTTTGTCACCAAGCTTAATTGACTAGAATGTGACCGTCTGATGTTGGAATTTGATACATTTAAGCTTAGTCAGTATATCCTATTATGGAACTATCTGTACTGTCTTCTCATTAATCTTACGTGTGGAAATTGCCCTACATTCTTACAATGCTAGAAAACAAATATTAAAGCAATATTTCTAAATCTTTTCTAATATTGATATTAATATTCTTAAAAACCTCAAAATATGAGAAATTTGCTGTTTTTCATATCCCAATTTTGTTAATTTGGCTTGAATGGTTTTTGCATTGCAATTATTGAATAGTTAATTTACTGTTATATCTTCTACAGTTCTAAACCCTATTTGTTTTGACATAAATGATATTGGTTGTCAAGCATTTGAAGATTTCATGGTGTTTACTCCTTTCTTAATTCCCACATATTTCAGGTTATTCATCTCGAGTTTGATGCCATTGCTTCAAACTTACTAGCATCTGGAATTTGGCTGCACCTGCAAAGCCTCTCATTTTCTGCCTCTTAAGGTATGTGCCTGTTGTTATGTATGTATGTATATATTCATATATTTTCATATATCCTTTTGAAAATAGGAATTGAGATAGCAATTATTTACATGGTTCAGGGTTTAAGTGGTTTCAAGATAGTGAATTGGCTTTTTGAGGAAACATATGTATTTAGGTTGTCTCTGCAATTGTGAACTAATGAGCCTTGTCAACACTAGGCCTCTGAAATTCTGGAAGGAAACACTTGCACTCATCTGTACAGTAAGTTTCTTATCTGGAAGGAAATAGTCTTAGATGTGTAATGTTGTTGCAACGGTTTATATAACTGTACTTAACGGTATTGTTAGTATTATGGACTTATTTATTATATTTAACGAGCAGTTTGCCCGGATAAAAGAATGGACTGTACTCTGCGATACGCTTGCTTTGAAACTAATGGTTGCAGATAATACTCTGGCAGCAACTCTCTGGTATATATGAGCTGGAAATATTGATAAAACAGTTGAGATTTGGTCAAGGTTCCTGACAACTGAACATGATAAGAAATCTTATGTTGATCTTCTCCAGGTAAATAGCAACATGTAGGAACAAATATCAAATTTAAGTTGTTTACCAGAAATCTGACAACAGATTTTTATTTTGCAGGATTTGATGGAAAAGACCATTGTCCTTGCTTTGGCTACTGACCAAAAGCCGTTTAGTGCATCCCTATGCAAGCTTGGTGAGAAATATACTGAAATTTTGGCTATTCAAGGGCTTCTGACGGCAGCGATGGAATACTTGAAACTTTTGGGGTCTGATGAGTTGTCACCTGAACTTGCAATCTTAAGAGATGAGTTGTCACCTGAACTTGCAATCTTAAAAGATTGTATTGCAGTTTCTACAGAATCTGGTATGTGCTTAGGAGATGAATGATGGTTAATGCTGTAAAGCTGTTATACATGGTTTTGTGTATTATTAGCGCTTAATTTATGATCCTGCAAATAGTTCACTTGAAAAAGGTCATGCTGGTCACTGTATTAATGTCAACACCAGCTGAAATTGGTAGAAAACTTTATTGAGCTTTATGATTTAGAGTGTTGAAGCCTTGATGTTCTAGATCAAACTGAACTTTTAGCTTCTCGTTATGGTCTGTCTTTTTCAATTTATGTCACATGTGTTTGTGACTTGCCTGTGAAAGCAACGTTTATGAGGATTGACAAGAAATTAGTTTAGTCAAGCCTGATTTAAGGTGGTCTGTATAAAGGAATTAAACCTGCTGTATACGAGAATTGTGATCTGGCAAGTGGATCTGTCTTTGAGCCTTCGCAACCTATGTATCAGGTGCTTTGTAGCATTAATTTGCCTCGTGTTGGCAGGTGTCTAATTGTATCATTTATTTGGAGAAGTGTTCATGATGCAGCTTCCCTTGTTCTTCATTTCAACTATATGTCTATTTTTTCTTTTCAGGTTCCACGTGGGGCAGCAGCTGCTGTATGATTCAAGAATGGACGTGCTCACCTTGAGCAGGATCAACTTCTTTGATGAAGCTTTTCTGGCACTAGCTAAGGACAACTCTTATGGAGCTGATATTACGGCTCAAGCTACCATTTGTGCTCAGTACAAGATAACAGCAACACTTCTTCAGGTATGTTATTATTTCCAGGCGCCAATTGAATTAGAAATTTATTCTTTTTATGATCCACCCTTTCCCCTTTCCCCTCTCTCTCTATTGTGTCAATGCTGAGAGAGTGGATTGTTTGAAATGGAAGCTGCTACTTCGAATAGGGTATGGTCATAGAGCACCACCGTGTCTTCTCATGTACCTTTGTGTTAGTCGTGTGTCTTCTCGTGTTCTTCGTGTGTTTGCTGGCCTCGCCTCACTGCGGAGAGTCGTTGTCTTCTCGTGTATCTTCGTGTCTGCTGGCCTCGCCTCAATGTGGAGAGCCAATGTCTTCTCGTGTACCTTCATGTCTGTTGGCCTCGCCTCACTGCGGAGAGCCATTGTCTTCTCGTGTACCTTCGTGTTCGCTGGCCTTGCCACTGTCTTTTCGTGTACCATCGTGTCTACTGATTTTCATCTAACCAAATCTCAGCCTCATTGGATTTAAGAATTTGTTTTTATGAACAAATATATATTTTTTATGAGTGTTATTTCCAAAAGTTGAGCAAAATTTTTTCGGGTCAGTTTTTGCAAAATTTAAGCCGAAATCGTATACAAATCATCACGGTTTTTGTCTGAAAATGCGTCGCAGAGTCCCGACTTAATTTGGCACGACTTTTGGTGCTAAGACTCCTTAAAATATCGATATTCATCTAACTAAATCTCGGCCACATTTTATTTAAGGATTTGTTTCCACGAGCATCTGAATCTTGTTTTGATTTATCTAGAAATTAATTCAGAAAAAATAAGAAAAACGATATTAGAAGCGTGAAATGCTCATCAATCTTTTTTACGTTGAAATATATATTTTTATCGAGTGTTGTAATAAAAAATTGAGCAAAATTTTTTCGGGTTAGTTTTTGCAAAATTTAAGCCGAAATTGTGTACTAACCATCACGATTTTTGGCTAAAAACGCGTCCCGGAGCCCCGACTCAGTTTTCAACGATTTTTGGTGACAAGACTCCTTAAGATATCCATATTCATCTAATCAGATCTCGGTCACATAGGATTTAAGGATTTGTTTTTACGAGCATCTGAATCATATTTTGACTTAATTAGATATTTTTCGAAAAAAATTAGAAAAACGATTTTAGAAGCGTATAATGCTCATCAATCTTTTTGACTTTAAAATATATATATTTTTTATGAGTGGTTTCCAAAAATTGAGCAAAATTTTTTCGGGTCAGTTTTTGCAAAATTTAAGCCGAAATCGTGTACTAACAATCGCAGATTTTGGCTGAAAACGCAACCCGGGGACCCGACTCAATTTTGCACGGATTTTGGTGCTAAGACTCCTTAAAATATCGATATTCATCTAACCAAATCTCAGCCACATTTTATTTAAGGATTTGTTTTCACGAGCATCTGAATCATGTTTCGATTTATCTAGAAATTGATTCGGAAAAAATAAAAAAAACGATATTAGAAGCGTGAAAAACTCTTCAATATTTTTTTATGTTAAATTATAGATTTTTTACCAGTGTTGTGGCCAAAAATTGTGAAAAAAAAATTTCGGGTCAGTTTTTCCAAAATTTTAGCCGAAATCATGTAGTAACCATCACAGGTTTTTGCTAAAAACGCGTTTCTGGGCCCTGTCTCAGATTTGCATAATTTTTAGCGATAAAACTTCTTGAAATATCTATATTCATCTAATCAAATCTCAGCCACATTGCATTTAAGGATTTGTTTTTACGAGCAATTAAATCAAGTTTCGAGTTAATTAGATATTTATTCGGAAAAATTGGAAAAACGATATTGTAAGCGTGAAATGCTCATCAATCTTTTTGGCGTTGAAATATATATTTTTATTGAGTGTTGTAGTCAAAAATTGTGAAAAAAAAAATTTCGGGTCAGTTTTTGCAAAATTAAAGCCGAAATCGTATATTAACCATCATAATTTTTGACTGAAAACGATTCGCAGAGCCCCGACTCAATTTGGCATGATTTTGGTGTCAAGACTCCTTATGATATTCATATTCATTTAATCATTTGGTCACATAGGATTTAAAGATTTGTTTTTACGAGCATCTAAATCATGTTTCGAGTTAATTAGATATTTATTCGGATAAATTTGGAAAAACGATTTTAGAAGCGTGAAATGCTCATCAATCATTTTGACTTTAAAATATATCTATTTTTTATGAGTTTTGTTTCCAAAAATTGAGCAAAAATTTTTTCGGGTCAGTTTTTGCAAAATTTGAGCCGAAATCGTGTATTAACCATCACGGTTTTTGGCTAAAAACGCGTCCTGGGGCCCCGGCTCAATTTTGCACGATTTTTGGTTCCAAGACTCCTGAAGATATCCATATTCATCTAATCAAATCTCGGTCACATAGGATTTAAGGATTTGTTTTTACGAGCATCTGAATCATGTTTCGAGTTAATTAGATATTTATTCGGAAAAAATTGGAAAAACGATTTTAGAAGCGTGAAATGCTCATCAATCTTTTTGACTTTAAAATATATATATTTTTTATGAGTTTTGTTTACAAAAATTGAGCAAAATTTTTTCGGGTCAGTTTTTGTAAAATTTAAGTCGAAATCGTGTACTAACCATCACGGTTTTTGGCAAAAACGCGTCCCGGGGCCCCGGCTCAATTTTCAACGATTTTTGGTGTCAAGACTCCTTAAGATATCCATATTCATTTAATCATTCGGTCACATAGGATTTAAGGATTTGTTTTTACGAGCATCTAAATCATGTTTCGAATTAATTAGATATTTATTCGGATAAAATTGGAAAAACGATTTTAGAAGCGTGAAATGCTCATCAATCTTTTTGACTTTAAAATATATATATTTTTTATGAGTGTTGTTTCCAAAAATTGAGCAAAAATTTTTCGGGTCAGTTTTTGCAAAATTTAAGCCGAAATCGTATACTAACCATCACAGTTTTTGGCTGAAAACGCGTCGCAGAGCCCCGACTCAATTTGGCACGATTTTTGGTGCTAAGACTCCTCAAAATATCGATATTCATCTAACTAAATCTCGGCCACATTTTATTTAAGGATTTGTTTCCACGAGCATCTGAATCTTGTTTTGATTTATCTAGAAAGTAATTCAGGAAAAATAAGAAAAACGATATTAGAAGCGTGAAATGCTCATCAATCTTTTTGGCGTTGAAATATATATTTTTATCGAGTGTTGTAGTCAAAAATTGAGCATAATATTTTCAGGACAGTTTTTGCAAAATTTAAGGCGAAATCGTGTACGCATCACAGTTTTTTGGCTAAAAACGCGTTTCGGGGCCCCGGCTCAATTTTCAACGATTTTTGGGGCCAAGACTCCTTAAGATATCCATATTCATCTAATCAAATCTCGGTCACATAGGATTTAAGGATTTGTTTTTACGATTAATCTGTATCATGTTTCGAGTTAATTAGATTTTTATTCGGAAAAAATTGGAAAAACGATTTTAGAAGTGTGAAATGCTCATCAATCATTTTTACTTTAAAATATATATTTTTTATGAGTGTTGTTTCCAAAAATTGAGCAAAACTTTTTCGGGTCAGTTTTTGCAAAATTTAAGCCGAAATAGTATACTAACCATCACAGTTTTTGGCTGAAAACGCATCGCAGAGCCCCGACACAATTTGGCACGATTTTTGGTGCTAAAACTCCTAAAAATATCGATATTCATCGAACTAAATCTCGGCCACATTTTATTTAAGGATTTGTTTCCACGAGCTTCTGAATCTTGTTTCGTTTTATCTAGAAATTAATTCAGAAAAAATAAGTAAAACGATATTAGAAGCGTGAAATGCTCATCAACATTTTTGGCGTTGAAATATATATTTTTATCGAGTGTTGTAGTCAAAAATCGAGCAAAATTTTTTCGGGTCAGGTTTTGCAAAATTTAAGCCGAAATCGTGAACTGACCATCACGGTTTTTGGCAAAAAACGCGTCCCGGTGCCCCGACTCAATTTTCAACGATTTTTGGTGCCAAGACTCCTTAAGATATCCATATTCATCTGATCAAATCTCGGTCACATAGGATTTAAGGATTTGTTTTTACGAGAATCTGAATCATGTTTCAAGTTAATTTGATATTTATTCGGAAAAAATTGGAAAAACGATATTAGAAGCGTGAAATGCTCATCAATCTTTTTGGCGTTGAAATATATATTTTTATCGAGTGTTGTAGTAAAAAATTGAGTGATATTTTTTCGGGTCAGTTTTTGCAAAATTAAAGCCGAAATTGTGTACTAACCATCACGATTTTTGGCTAAAAACGCGTCCCGGGGCCCCGGCTCAATTTTCAACGATTTTTGGTGTCAAGACTCCGTAAGATATCCATATTCATTTAATCAAATCTCGGACACATAGGATTGAAGGATTTGTTTTTACGAGCATCTGAATCATGTTTCGAGTTAATTAGATATTTATTCGGAAAAAATTGGAAAAATGATTTTAGAAGCGTGAAATGCTCATCAATCTTTTTGACTTTAAAATATATATATTTTTTATGAGTGTTGTTTCCAAAAATTGAGCAAAATTTTTTCGGGTCAGTTTTTGCAAAATTTAAGCCGAAATCGTATACTAACCATCATAGTTTTTGGCTGAAAACGCGTGCAGAGCCCCTACTCAATTTGCCACGATTTTTGGTGCTAAAACTCCTCAAAATATCGATATTCATCTAACTAAGTCTCGGCCACATTTTATTTAAGGATTTGTTTCCACGAGCATCTGAATCTTGTTTAGATTTATCTAGAAATTAATTAAAAAAAATAAGAAAAACGATATTAGAAGCGTGAAATGCTCATCAATCTTTTTGGCATTGAAATATATATTTTTATCGAGTGTTTTAGTCAATAATTGAGGAAAATTTTTTCGGGTCAGTTTTTGCAAAATTTAAGCCGAAATCGTGTACTACCATCACGGTTTTTGGCTAAAAACGCGTCCCGGGGCTCCGGCTCAATTTTCAACGATTTCTGGTGGTAAGACTCCTCAAAATATCGATATTCATCTAACTAAATCTCGGCCACATTTTATTTAAGGATTTGTTTCCACGAGCGTCTGAATCTTGTTTTGATTTATCTAGAAATTAATTCAAAAAAAAATAAGAAAAACTATATTAGAAGCGTGAAATGCTCATCAATCTTTTTGACATTAAAATATATATATATTTTTATGAGTGTTGTTTCCAAAAATTGAGCAAAATTTTTTCGGGTCAGTTTTTGCAAAATTTTAGCCGAAATATTGTACTAACCATCACGGTTTTTGGCTAAAAACTCGTCCCGGGGCCTCGGCTCAATTTTTCACGATTTTTGGTTCCAAGACTCCTTAAAATATCAATATTTATCTAACCAAATCTCGGCCACATTGGATTTAAAGATTTATTTTTACAGGCATTAGAATCCGATTTCAATTTAATTAGAAATTAATTCGGAGAAAATAGGACGATATTAGAAGCGTGAAAAGCTTTTCAATCCTTTTGGCTTTGAAATATAT